>CM034081.1:7840355-8002855 GCA_019845555.1 Aristolochia fimbriata
CTTCCGGGTCCATCCCCAAATTCCCGACACGTTAACTCCTCTCTCTCTATCTATCTATCTCTCACTCTTGTCTCCACTAGAGCTCAGATCAGTCAAGCGAGCCTCGTCAGCGGGGCTTCTTGTAGTAATGTCTTTATGGATTATGTACGAAAATGCCCCTTAACGCTTTGGCGTCTTTCCGGAGTCCGCGGACAAAATCCGGCTCAAGATTACCGAATCGTCAGTGAAGGGAAAAGAAACGTCGCGCAGATATAAGGGTAGAAACGGTTTTTCAAGAATAGCATAATCTAATCAAAATACTTTATTATTTCAATTTACAGTAAATACATTTAAATAAATTATTTATTATTGACTTGTACGGTTAGAAGAGGCAGTATCAAGTTGAAGGCATTAAATATAACAGATCGAATATAATTATCAGTTTCAGATTTAATAAGAGGGGCAGTAAAAAATTTAAGACCGTAAAAAAAAACGAAAAAAAGTCAATTTTGACTTCCAGACAATAGTATACCAGAGAAATTCAAGGACACTCAATAGTATACCAGAGATGGATGAGAAATTTACATTTTAAGGATAAAAAAATAGCCAGTCATAAATTTTCACATTGAACGGTTCAAGTGTTTGACATTGTGTTCCTTTCCTCTTCTTGTTTTCATCTTAAAATGAATCCTGTTTTTCGAAATGACCCCTGAAGGTTTTTTAAATTCCTTATGACTAAAGGCCGGAGCTGTTTTTTTTCTTGGTTTCAGTAGAGAGAGAAGAGATAAAGCAAAGAGAGAGCAAAGAGAGCAAAGAAAGAGCAAAGAGAGAGCAAAGAGAGCAAAGAAAGAGCAAAGAGAGCAAAGAGAGAGCAAAGAGAGAGAGCAAAGAGAGAGAGGAAAGAGAGAGAGGAAAGAGAGAGAGGAAAGAGAGAGAGGAAAGAGAGAGAGGAAAGAGAGAGAGGAAAGAGAGAGAGCATTAAGATATAGAGCAAAGAGAGAGGAAAGAGATATTAGGATTAGAGAGGAAAGAGAGGAAAGAGAGAGAGGAAAGAGAGAGGGAAAGATATATAGAGGAATATATTAGAGGAAAGAGAGATAGGATATTAAAGAGAGATTAAAGAGAGTCATTATTATTATTTTTTTTTTTACATATACATACATTATTAGAGTCAAATATAGAGAGCCATTAAATACATATATATTAGATACATTTTCAGATTATATATTTGCCAATTAGATACGCTTTTTACATATATATATTAGGAAATATACATATTATTTTATATATTATATATATTAAATATATTTTATATATATTTAATTATTATTATTAAATACATATTATTATTTATTATTCATTATTATTTTTTGCCATTATATTATTATTAATATTTTATCATTATTATTTGCCATTAATATTACCATATTATTAGCCATAATATTATTACAGCAATAATATTAATGCCATATTAGCTTTTCATTATTATTAGAGTCATTAATATTAGCCATTACACATATATATAAGGCTCATTGCCACACATTAATATTTGTCAAATATTGAGTTTTCCATTAAAGCCCATTATTATTAGAGGAAAGAGAGAGTCAAAGAGATTAGAGGAAAGAGATAGAGCTCAAAAGATATAGCAAAGAGAGAGAGCAAAGAGAGAGACAAAAAACATATATTAGCTCAAAAGAGAGATTAAAACATTATTATTGCAAAGAGATATACGAAAAAGAGTTATTAAAAGAGACATAAATGAGAGAGTTAAAACATATAAAAGAGAGAAAGCCATATTAAGATATTAAAAAGAGAGCTCAAAAAAAGAGTTTACACATGTTAGATATAAAATATATATTAAAGAGATATTATTATCAAAAGAGAGAGATATTAAAAGATAGCAAAAGAGTTATAATAGAGAGATTAAAAGAGAGAGAGCAAAGAGAGAGAGCAAAGAGAGAGAGCAAAGAGAGAGAGCAAAGAGAGAGAGCAAAGAGAGAGAGCAAAGAGAGAGAGCAAAGAGAGAGGAAATGAAAGAGGAAACGAGAGAGGAAATGAAAGAGGAAACGAGAGAGAAGAAATGAGAGAGGAAACGAGGGAGAGGAAATGAAAGAGGAAACGAGAGGAAATGAGAGAGAAGAAATGAGAGAGAAGAAATGAGAGAGAAGAAATGAGAGAGAAGAAATGAGAGAGAGGAAATGAGAGAGAAGAAATGAGAGAGGAAATGAGAGGGTAGGTTGGAGATAAGACGCAGGTTATTGACCAGTAGCAGCTGTAGCAGGGCCAGGATGAACCGGGGTGCAGGGTAAGAAACTATGAGGCTTTCACCTTAATTAAAATTAAAAAAGAAAAGCAGGGAAAAAGAGAGGGTGAGTTGATGTGATGGTGAAGATGGTCTTAATCAGCCCTTTTAGGGTATTCAGAACAGACCCTTTTTCTATCCAGATGGTCAGAACAAATTTGGGAATCATTTATTATTTAAAAGATGAGAGAAGAAACTTTTTAAAGAAAATTTAATAAACTGTCTTTTCTTCTTTAAAAAAAAAAACACGCTGTAGTCTGTACTCTCTAGTAGGCCACTGATAACCATAGGGTCTGTACTGTAGTTTGTACGTTCAATATTTTTTCAGAGATTGAACTATATTCTATTGCAAAAATTGAGGTTTTATTTACTTACTAAGAAAAAGATTTCTTTTAGATGAACCAAGGTTTGATGAATTGCTAATCTGAGAAGATAAAATAATATGATTTTTTTATAAAAAAATAACATGATATTATACTAGATAAAAATTTTAAGCTGCTCAAATGTAACTATTTAAGTGTTATATACTCTATAATTAAAGAAAAAACTCATCCCTAGTGGTACTACTTTTAATTTTTAACACTAGAAATTGCAATTATGTGCAGTGTGATTTGCAAACCACAATCTACACTGTCGATAAATTTGAAAAATTATTAATTTTAAGTTTAAAAATCACATATTGTTGAATTGAAACAAATCCCTAACTCAACAACTTTCGGAATAGAACCAATTTCTCAACATATACATGAAGCTTTACATGGAATATATAAAAAACAGTAGCATTGTCTGTATCCGTAATCTGTATTAAATTTAACAAAAAGGATCTCATGTTGAGGTCTATTCTTTTGTTCAATCTGTATTAAATTTAACAAGAACAATTTACTGTCTAGGTATATTCGTTGCTCTTCCTGTAGAAATGATTAAGTTTTATTGACACCGTGTTCATACTTTGTATTGTATGAAATCTGGTATTGACATTAAGTTGCCAATCTACTTCAAAAAGAAAGTCTCTTCCCGATAAAAAAAAAAACAATCAGGAAGTGTACAACTGTTGGACGAGTGAAATTGATAGTAGTTGCATGAATCAATTACCTCCATCCAAGTTCATACTAATCTTCACCAATTTTAACTCAAATCACTGACAGATGTTACGCTTTCGACAAAACCAGATATTATGAGCAGTTAAAATTCCAAAAAAAAAAAAAAAAGTTTTACAGAAAATTGCTGATAGATGGATAGACACTTCTGTCCGTTCGCTCATTGTGCAAAGTCTATGAGTCTAGATCGTTCCAATTCACTAATTTTCAGCACGCACTCAGTCGGTAATGACAGATCCGATCCATAATTCCTGACCTAGTCATTCGCAATTCTTATCCGTTGCTTTATAAGCTTTTTGTCAAACACACGAGACACAAGCATGAAGTAACACAAGGATCAAAAGCGAGCAGAGCAGTGGCAGAACTTACTTTTAGGATCAGCGGCTCTTTCGCAGTTTCACACACTCTCTCAGTCGGTCTCTCTCCCTCCGGAGTCCGACGTCCCAAGGCCGAACGTCGACAGCGTACCGCGATTTGCAGGCGGAGATCTCGTTCTCCTTTTCAGCGGTGTCGCCTCGGCGGCCGGGCAGGACCGGTCTGCGCGCGCACGCGGCCCGGCGGCTCGTCTGGGCGAACTGAACACCTCGTCCTTTCGTACTGACCAGTCGCAGCTTTACACGCGTCGCTCTTCTCCGCCACTCCCTCCGCCGCGTGCCGGCGAAATCTCTCGCCCCCTACACCGCGCCCTAAGGCAGAGAGGAAGGAGAAGAATCTGCGTTTCTGGCGCACCTAACCTACAATGAGGGGAGGGGCCTGCCGCCTGCCCGTTTTTTGAACTTTGATTCTTCCGAGGAGTGAAATGACCTACGATGCCCCCTACTAATTCCCCGGTCCCGCCATTGGCTTCGGGCCATTTAAGGAGCTTCACATATCCTCGGAGGAACGCGGGTCGCGATGTACGGCACGTGACGTACGTGGGAGGGAAACATTTTGAACGACGAATCTGTATTCGGATTTTTGAAATCCGATTTCCTACTATTTAGAATTCCCGCTTAGAACAACAATAACTAATTCAATAAAGGAAAATACATGTTAATGTTTAATAAAAACGATCGTCCAGGTAATATGCTACCTCACCGAATATATTAATTGATGGTTAATAACTCGTACGTTATTGACCAATAATTAATATACTATTTAATTACTAATTAATAGATATCAACGAGTGTGTTACTCTTCGATTGAGTACCAACCATTATGTTATTGACCACAAATTAATATATTATTAACCAAGAACTAGCGTCATATTGATTATCAATTAGTATGTTATTTTTTGTTCACTCGGGTTCAAAGAGTTAAAATAAAACGTGTTTTTATTAATCCATGATTGATATTTTGTAGAAGTAGGGATGGCAATGGGGCGGGGCCGGGCGGGTTTTTGGAAACCCATCCCAGCCCCGCAAAAAACCGGGAAAACCCGTCCCCGCGAAAACCCGCCCCGCGGGTTTGATTTCTAAACCCGTCCCCCACCAAGGGCAAAAAAACCAGCCCCGAACCCAAAAAACCTCCCCGCCCCATGCTGGTAACCGACTCGACCCGCTATGTTTAATATTAAAAATTTGAAAAATATAAAAAAAATTTAAAATAAATAATATAAACATATAAATACCTAAACATATTGTCAAACATAAGGGGAGAACGTAAAAAAGTATGGTTTTACTTTGTATTATTTAAATACCCTCTAAAACTTTTTTTTTACATAAGAATTAAGCGGGTCAGGTCCGGGCGGTTCCCTGCTAACCCATACCCGTTGCCATCCCTAGTCAGAAGGGAAGGGAAGGGAGGAGAAGCGGCCGAGGACTCGGCTGGGGACAGGGAGAAGCAGACGAAGCTGGGCGGGCCCGGAAGAGAAGTTCGGGCCTAGGTGGAAAGACCGAGGTCGAAGAAATTGTATAAACCATTTTAGTGTTTAAGTGAGGGTATTTTGGTCCATCATCCATGATATTTTTAAATTAAAACCATAGTTAGATATTTAAGGATTAATTGAACCATGAGTTGCAATTCCTCCAGCCTTTGGAATCGGTATTGGAATAAAGGTATTCGGATCTGGATACTCTTTAATATTTTTTTTTTTAAATCTCTCCCTTGTCCCCTGAAATAA
The DNA here is from genome assembly GCA_019845555.1 of Aristolochia fimbriata. Classification (NCBI taxonomy): domain Eukaryota; kingdom Viridiplantae; phylum Streptophyta; class Magnoliopsida; order Piperales; family Aristolochiaceae; genus Aristolochia; species Aristolochia fimbriata. The sequence goes on from CM034081.1 coordinate 7,845,835, forward strand.
AATTTAACTTTTTTAAAAATCTTTTTTTGTTCTCCTACCTAAAAGGCTAAAACCCAACTCACTTTCTAAAAATCTCATTCCCAAACCCTAAAACCCAAAAATTTATTACATATATCCCCCCTTCAATTTTTTTAATAATTTTCTTTATAATCTACATTTGGATTCAGAATTATCATAAAAAAAACTTAATTTAAATATCCGAATCTGATGCAACTTCAAATCTGGATTGAATTTAAATATCCAAATGGTGCCTGTCAGATCAGGAACCAGAATCACAGGATTCGGTCCATTTCGGATTCGTTAACAATCCTATTGGACAGGGCAAAATCTGAGTCGGTACAATATGTAGCAGACGACTCGGCCGAGTTGTCCCCAACTCGGATTCAACCTACCCGGGTTAAAATAAATGGCCCAAAAATTTTTAAAAAATCAATTTGATATATAATATCATATATAAAAGTTCATGGATAAAAAAAAATTATATAAGCATCCGCGAAGGTATCACCATGTGTGATCTTTCACCAAAAATATAATTACATCTACCTTAAAAAAATAAATTTCTTATATAACATACTTAAACTCGTATCATATATATATACTTTACGCCATAGATAATAAGTGGTATTTCAAATTTTTAAATTAATTTTTTTTATTAAAAAACCAATTTTTCATTGTAAATGAAAACTATTTATTTATTTGTATACACATTTCTACATAAAATAGAGTTACATAAACATAATTTTTTTTCTTTGACACTAATATATGATAAATTATATATTAATTTGAAGATAATTTATTAAAATAATTTTTGGTAATTTTTAAAAAATTTAGGAATTGTTTTAGGCCAAATTACTGTTTTTTAAAATCTCGGTATGACTCGGCCGAGTCTACCCCCCAAACTGCCGAGTCACTATTTCTATGGCGGTTCGGGGGCTTGGAACAATAATACACCCCCTCAACCGACTCGGGGAGGGCAAAATCCCAGTCATACCAGACGTAAAACCTTGGTTGGCACTGCTTGGTTTTGGTCCACGACATAGATGACTCGCCTGCACCGAGTCGGGTCGGATTTTGAGTCTCAAGCTAAAGAAATGAAACCCAATCATCCAAAGGATGCATGAAAAGAAAAGAGGAGTCTTGTACAGTAGAGTCGATAGCCTATTCCCATTATTGGTCTTTAGTCACTTTCATAGCTCTAAATCCTCAAATACTAGCTGAAAACAGTTCCCCACCAACAAATCTATCCCATAGCAGCAGAGCTTGGCCTTGGAGGATGATAGCCAGAGCCTGGTAATGGCTAACACTGAGCTTGTGTTGCTGTGAAAACTAGATCATAATTAAAACATCATTGCCTGATCTTAATACAAAGACAAGTCCAAACTACAGGACCGATGTACTAAACAGGCCAGTGGTAGAAGACTACAAAACGATTACACTATGCAGCTGAGACTTTTTTTTCAACGTGCTACAAGTAGTTCAGGGAAAGAAACTTGAGACTAGCTAGTCACTGCTACCAGGAGAAAACTGAAGATGTCTCCAGATTTCATAACTGGTAGCTAAAAATACGACGTTAGCTCCTTCGGTGCACTTTTAAGTTGATCCTTAACAAACTGACTAGGAAAGGATATTGCATCAGGCATCTTGAATGGGGACCAGAGGGAGTTTTCCTCCGTATATGTCTGGAAGCTGACTCTCTTCGATATCTTGTAGCAGTGTTGCTTTCAGATTCTTGTTCTCAACAAAAATAAACTGCAAAGTCAGGAAGTCAAAAATTAAAAAGAAGATCACAACTCAGCATACAGCTCTACATTTTCTTTTGAGGGGTTTCTTGGAGCGCATTTTCAAAGGGGTTGTTAAAGCTCATTTTGCAGTAGGAGACACAAGCAGAGATCCAGAGTAAGTATACCTTTTTCTTGGTGTTTTTGTCAATGAATGGATATACGATCTTCCATGCTGTCATGAACACAGATGGCACATGGATCAGGAAAGCCTTTGCTAGCCTTTCTGGATAATTGTTCTGCCATGAACAAAACACAAGTTTGAGCAAGATTTCTCATGCACAATATTTCAAGTTTCTCTGCTTGGAGTTGAGAATAAACAGCATGCTTAAGTTTATTATCCAGGTAGTAACTACTATTTAGAGTGATGTTGCATTAAGTTGGGGAGGAACTGCCTTTGTTTTCTTCTTTTTGTTTTTCTTTTATTTTTTCAGAGTACAACAACTTCATTCAGTACTCAAAAACTTGAATTGACTACAAATAAGATAAAACACAAACATAAATACTAGAAACCAACACTTTAAAATTGATTATTCTTGGTTTTCCATGATCTAGAAATACACCTGAAGAATGTCAAGAGCAGCCAAATATGCTCGGATGTCACAATTTGAAAGTCCCCAACCTTTTAGATCTGCAATCGCAATGAACTTTTCCTGTCCAGTTGGTGTACTGTGACAATGGAAAATTTGCCAAAATGATTTGGTAGCTATAAACTGCTCTCTCTCATTAACACCCACGTATTTAGGAAAGAACGGAAGCACCATCCTCAAAAAATGAAAAATAGGATGTACCTGGCACATAGCTTCTCGAGAACGTAAACTACAAATCCTGTTATCAAGACAAGAAAAAACATTATTAGCCGATGAAAAACTACTTACTAAAATAATTCAGCAGTCCATTCATAACCATAAAACAGAGTGGCTCACGCAAATATATTGGTCAGGACTGTATGAAAGCACAAAAACTAGATCTTTTGAATTCTTCAGAAGAGATTAAATAAAAAGCTCCAGTTTGCCAGAACTACTTTCATTCATTTGAATATTTTATCATCCTTTAAATATGAAGGGTGTAGCCATAAGAAATGTTAGTCCAATGGAATGTAACATTTAGACTGCAATGATAACTAGTACAGAACATTAAGAAAATTGAAAAGGAAAAGAAACCATACGTTTGAACTCTTCCAGGTCTCTGCTGTAGGCACGATGTTTAGCACCAAATACCACTCCTATTCGACGACCTTTCTTGTCAATCCCTTGCATGAACATCTTCTTCTCAGCAAGTTGGTTTGGGATTTCCAGATCAGACATAGAACCATTTGGAAGAGCAGCTCGCCTCCATTTGAGATATTTCAGGAACATGTTAGAGGCCTTTTCAATGTCAAGATCTCGAGCACGTAAAAATCTTCTAAGCATCAGATCATCTACATCCTGCATGTACAGTGTTTCATCAACTCCAGAGTGAACATAGAAGTATCAAACTTGGACTACTTAACATATGAAGCGAGTATCCTAATAGTTAGTAAATCAGAAAGCAAATCGGAAAAGAATGTACTAGAGAGCTCCTCTTTTGGAGGGTTACAGCGAGAAATGGATTTCTACCCGTTGCAGGCAGAAGAGAGGGCATTCTTAATTTACATCACTGATTCACTTGAGAGAAGCAGTATCATATTTTATTTATCAGAAGGGCATTCTACAAAGCCACATGTCGGTAGAAAGCTCTGTTCCAGCCAAGGAATGAACCATGGAATTAGTGTTGCTATGAAGTGGAAATGGGTCAATCTCAGGACAAGAGTATGCAAGCATCCGCCCTGTGGCAGTGGAGTTCTTCCCAAAAGCCCCTGAAACGTCTTCACTCGGAGGGTTCCACACAATTTGAAGAGCAGAGTGGTAAAAAGAGAAATACTGTGCCTCAAAGTAAAAGGCAGAGCTAAGGCAGAAGAAGGATGTGGATACAGTTGTGTCGTTTGAGTTGAGTCTGCTGTAACTATTAAAGCGGAACTCCTAATTTGGCAATTGGGAACTGAAAGAAATGAAATGCTCAGAAAGCAGACGCAAGTAAGAGACATAAACTGCAGAGAATCGGGACAATTACCGAAGAAGTCACATAAAAATCAAAAGTAAAGGAAATACAATGGGCTCAAGGAATCAACTACTGTGAAGCCAAAACCCAATTATAGTAAACTCTGAGTCTTTTTCCGACGCGAAAGAAACGAACACTGGAGCAAGCCAGGTTATAAAATACAAGCAAGACCACACTTTTGAAATACCATTATACTAAAGAGAGAATAAGAAGAAGAAGGAGGCAACCCAAAATCTGTCAGAGACTCCATTAAAAAACGGAGAAGAGAGAAAGAAAAGGAAGAAGGGAAAGAACCTTTGAGGCCGGATCCTCCCTCTCCACAAAGGCTCTCATCAGCCTGACTTTGTTCCACTCCGCATCACTACCCACGATCTCCCCTTGCCCATTCTCCATCGACTCTTTGCTCTCAATGACCGACTTCGGAACAACAGGGTAAGCTTGTAAAGCAATTGTAGCTGCGCCTGAAAGACATACGGTGGTTGAAAGGGAGAGGGAGGGAGGAGGATCATAAGCCATTAAAGGCTTTGCATGAGCTCAGCCGGTACCGAGTTGTGGCTCCATTGGATTCAGAGAAGGACAAAACGTAGGACTAAGGTCGTTGGAGGTTGGTGATCGCAGTCCATTAATGCTTCCCGTGGCTGCTCCCATGCGCAGGAGAAAATCACACAAGTCTTCATTCGCAGTCCTTTATCTATATATTTTGTTGTTTTATAAAATTTTTATTTCTATTCCATTTATTACCTGATTATTGTTCTATTTTCTGATAAATAAATAGATAAAAGGTATGAGCAGTATTTTTAAAAACCGAACGGAACGGGCCGGTCTGACCCGGCTGAACCAAAATTGGAGGCCAGTCGGGTTTTTATTACTCGGTCCGGTTCACTATAACCAGCATTATTTTTTATTTTTTTATAAAAATATTAAATATACGTAAAGTATAATGTATAATATTCAACGGTCCAACCCGATCTAACTAGGTTCAACCAAAACTAGACATAGTGCCGGTTGGGTGGTCAGTTCGGTTTTTAGAACATTGGGTATGAGGAATAAATTTTTTTATTATTCCATTATAATGCATACAATTCTATAAAATGATAATGGGACATAGAAGAAATAACCCTTTTCCATTCTATACCATTTACACTGTTAGATAATGACAAAAAATCATAACCCTTTTCTAACCACAAAAAATCTAATCTTTTGAGATATATACAATATAATAGATGCATTAATGCAATGGCATTAAAATCTAATATTTATATTATTTTAGGGTAATTCTGGAATCCATGACTAATATTTTAGTAATATATATCCATGAGTTAATATTTTCACATTAATGATTCAATAATAGTACTTCTCCCTTTAAATTTTTATCGATCAGAAAATCTGGACCGGGTCCACTCGGACCACTCGGTCAATGTCCACCATAAAAGCCGATTTTACTGACCAACAAGTGAGTTTTGGCTTTGAATGTGTCAAATTAGTATCTTTTGGAATCGGTCAAATAAGACATATAAGATAAAATGAAGGCCAAAAACACTTTCTTGCACGTGACTCCTAAGATTTGAATGCATATGCTTTATTTAATAAACCTAGTTCGTAATTTTTTATTTTTTATTTTTTATTTTTTTCATATAACCAATGAGATGTCTGTTTTTTCCTTAGATGTGTCATTGGGTATGAGGAATACTTTTTTTTTTTTTTTTTTTTTTTTTTTTTTCTTGTGTGTGGTCTGTCTAATTTATGGCGTTATATGAATTAGTCTAATTTTTTTAAATATATGATTATGACCCAATATTTCGGTAGAAAGAAAGACAGTACCAAAAATCAAAATTGTGGGTGTGTGAGGAGCAGCTTTCAAATGAGGCAATATAAATGAAAGTAGGGGCAGAGCAATGAAGAGGCAGAAGTCGACATTGATTAATACCCGGTTTTGCTGCTCAACCATATTTGAGTAAGATCCAATATTATTAATATTAGACCCTTCCTCTAAACCCTATCTCATCTTGTGAACCACCTCTCATCTCTTTAATGAACATTGTTCACGGGCTGCATCACTCCCTCTCCCAACCTCCCAATAATTTTGTTAAAAGGGAGAAGGAGCATTAAATCGAAACTGGTCACTTGTAAACAATTAATTGTAAATTGCTACCAATTTGTTTTTAGGCATGAAATGAATTGAGTAGTAGATGCCAACAGCAAGGGGTCACAAATAGGGGACATAAGCAAGACAACAACAGTTAGAAGCATAGTTATTAAGTAGAGATGGCAGTGGGGTACCGCAATTGTGGTCAGAAAATGTGATCTAGATTGGCTATTGGATCCCATGTGGGTCGGAAGAATAAACCCACATAAAGAGGGGACCCATCCAACTGCACAACAACCATACATATGGTTACAACTTTGTGATTAGGATACATATAGAGTGCCTTTTCCCATAGTTTCTGAGAGGAAAATTGAGAGAGGGTCTTCCCTGTCCCCATACCCTCTTTGTACTCTCTTTTTCGGCTGCTCAGCAAGTCACTAATTGATAGGCAACTGTAACTGTTGAAGCAAAACATCTCGGGTTCGTATGGAGAGGGAGAGCTTGCTATGGAGGTGTGCTATCCAGAAGTCGTGTTGAAAGAGAGGATAACTGGTATAAGTTACTGTAATTTTTTTGAATAATGGATTGTTTAACTTAGGTTCGAGTTTCCGCAGAGTAGGCATAGGGGTGGGCATCAGGTCGGGTTTGTCGAGGAACCCGACCCAACTCGACCCAAAATTCATGGGTTTGGATTTTCAAATCTAACCCGCAAGTTGGGTTTGGGTTTGAAAATCCAAACCCGATCGCAGGTCTGGTCAAGTTTGGGTTTACCCAACACCCGAACCTGACCGGGATCATTTATTATATATATATATATATATATATATATTTTACATTTATATGAAAAAACAAGGGTTTTTATGGGGTCGGGTTCGGGTTTTGGTCGGGTTGGGATGGGTTTGGGTTTAAGTTTTTAGCGGGTTTTTGTTTAAGGTTTTCTATGTCAGGTTGGGTTCAGTTTTAAAAAAACCAACCCAAACCCGACCCGTGCCCAACCCTAAGTAGGAAACTGGTTCCAAGCTACCATAAAATCCTGGTGTAATTATTATTTTTATTTAAAAAAAATGAATATATTTTACTCTCAAATACAAGTTTTACTCCCAATGGCAGCAATAACTCCCATGGGACCACTGAGCTAATGCCCAAGACCTAGTGTAATTATGATTTGTTCTGTTTGGCGTAACACATCGTGAATAGGGATGACAACGGGTACGGGTTAGCGGGGAACCCGCCCTGACCCGACCCGCTTAAAGCGGGTTTGGGTTTATGTTTTTACCCCACGGGTCGGGTTTGGGTTTTAGGAGCAGAACCCGTCACGGGTTCGGGGCCGGGATGGGTTTTGCCCCAAAAACCCGACCCGACCCACTTAATTCTTATGTAAAAAAAAAAGTTTTAGAGGGTATTTAAATAATACAAAGTAAAACCCTACTTTTTTACGTTCTCCCCTTATGTTTGACAATATGTTTAGGTATTTATATATTTATATTATTTATTTTATATTTATTTTATATTTTTCAAATTTTTAATATTAAACATAGTGGGTCGGGTCGGGTACCCGCGGGGCGGGGCGGGTTTTCGTTGGTTCGGGGCAAGTTTTTTGCCCCGCGGGGCGACGACGGGTTTAGAAATCAAACCCGCGGGGCGGGTTTTCGCGGGGACGGGTTTCCCCTGTTTTTTTAGGGGGGCGGGGATGGGTTTCCAAAAATCCGCCCCGCCGCGCCCCGTTGCCATCCCTAATCGTGAATGTAGCTGTATACTACAAAGTACATAGTAATCTCAATAACACTGACAAAAATATAAATGTGATGAGAAGACCAAATAATAATATAAGGATGAAAACTCAAGAGTGACATGTCTCCTGCAATAAAAGCAGAAGCCTTTTGTCAACGAGGGCCTTGTCCATTTATCGTTACCCTAAATGGGGTTTCATGTGGTCTCGCTTGGGTAAATATTACGGGAGGTTTCATGTTGAGTCTTCTAGGGGCCATTAGGTGGGTGAGGGTTTATATATTAATAAAAAATAAAAAATATTAGTATTCAAAAAAAAAAAAAAAAAAAAAAAGTTTATGAGGCTTCCAAATGATGTTTTTCATCAAAATGTGCTCCAAATGTGCATAAATATGATGCAAAAACCAATTCCTTGTGGTCTCATCTCATCAAAATGTCTCACTCTAAAGTCTGAACACAATGTCTCACACCAAGCCCATACCAACCACTTTATAAATAGATAAGTTTTTTAGAGAAAGGAAAGGAGGGTGGCCCTAGATTTGCCGCGAACAAGGCTTGTGTGCATCGGTTCGCACAACCAATAGCTTGCGGGGCGCATGCGAATGATGCATAAATGTTATTTTCAGGCGAATGGAGGGACATTATGTAACCTATTAGCATGCGCCCCACGTGCTGCTGCGAAACAGCTATTAGTTGTGCGGACCTATGCACACAAGCCTTCTTCGCAGCAGATCCGAGGCCAAGGAGGGTGGGTGTCTCCAACCTTGACAAGAATCTCTCTCTCAAAATGGAAAAAAAGAACACTAATGTCAATATATGTTTCACCGAAAATCCGCCGGTCCACGAAGAGGCGCGACCGAGAGAATATTTCAATTACTTTAGAATAAATTTGTGTGTTACAGTATGAATGTTAGAAAATTGTGAGTACAATCTCCTATGCTTCCTCTGATTCGATCTCCGTGTGAATTGTCGAAGTTTCGGTTTTTGGCAAGAACGTCGAAGTTTGAGTTCTGTGAACGAGTGTGCACGATCTGGTGTGCCTTTGGTCGGTCGGACGGAAGTATTTGTGTTCCGTGTGTTTTGACTTGTGACGCTGCCGGCGAACGTGTAGAGCTGCTCCGGTCAAACTGTTGAACGACGAACGACGAGTTGCTTGACTTCTCTGGTTCGTGAGCTTCCGCGAGAGGAGTTTCTTCTCGACGAAAGAGTTTCAAACTTAAAAATTTCCAACCCCTGCGACAGTGAACTTCTGGCTATTTGTAGCCTGTCCTCTTCGGTTGTTGAGGCTTTTTCCTGGGAAAGGGGATCACGATCCTCTTTCTGCTGCTGTGGTTGAGAGAGGAGGGAGACCAGGAAGGTTACTTTCTCTTAATTCCCTCAAACGAGGATCAAGACCAGACTTGGTCGTTGGTTGTTGAATCATGTGACGATATGACATGGCTGCTGACTGGTGATGACGCGACAGATTTTGCTGACTAGGGCGCCAACTGTGCGGGTGACGCGGCAGTGTGGCTGGATCACCCGATGGGCTGCTACGATGGACTTCGAGAATCGACGAAATCTACCCATGATCGTTATTTGATGGACTAGTGGGTTTCTGGGCTCGTCGAAATTGGGCCATGCACATTTTGATGCATACAGATTGCCCCCTTCGAGACTTGATCGTTCGGGAGGAACGACCGAGTTTCGAATGTGATGAAGAACACACGACACACACACACTTTTTTTTTTTTTTTTTTCGAATGTGACGAAGAACACACGACACACACACACTTTTTTTTTTTTTTTTTTTTTTTGTTGATCTTCTTACTCTTTTAGGATTGTTTATCTTTTGTGTATTGTTCTTCTGCCCTCTTGCTTTTTTAGGGCGGTGTATATTTTTTGTACACTTGTATGTATCTATATTTTTTTTTCTTTTCAGTTTTTTTTGGCTCTTTTATTGTTTTAGAGCTGTTTCACTTTTTGTATACTCGTACAGAAGTACGGTATAGAGAGATGATGTACCTAAATAGGAGGTGTTACTCTGGATGAATTTCGTCGATAAGTTTGGCATCGTTCAAGCTGAGAATTGCTTGATTGTAGCCGAAGAACACTTTGAGACTTTATGGAAGACATCCGCGACGATTTCTACAAATCTCGGCAATTTCGGGTGTCGCACAGGGGAGGGGTGTTACGAGTTGAGATAAGCCGCGACCCTTCTACTTTGGCTAGATTGAACTTTGCGGACAACCCGAGGATTCTGCTGAATTGCGGTGTGGTAAAGCTGTTGTCGACGACCGTACTGGAGAGATAACCACCGGCGTCAGAGAAGAGGTTGCCATGGGTGACCGACCTTCTCGCACACAACCATTAGATTTGAGTTGACTGTTGAGATGCCGGGACAGAGAACGGCTGCGACTATCGCAGCCATTGAGGATCTCAGGATGGCCGTTGACGTGGTTGCAGCTGGTGTCGGAAGGAGGAAAGAGGGAAGGGGGGTCGCGGAAGACGATTTCGCGTCCGCCGCCTCGAAATGATATTTGCTTTCTCTCCTTGAACTAACTTTCAGATCCCCTCGCTCCGACTGATGAGAGTCGAAGGGTTAAGTAGGGTTTTGGAAGATGTGGGCCCCACTTTTCTCGTTGGCGCCTTTTTTTCGCGGATTTCCCAAACTGATTTTTAATTTGAATAGACGTCCGCTTCGGGGCTTTATAAGTTTCGGTACACCTCTGGGAAAGCTAATCAGTTTCCTTCTTTGAGAGAAACTCTTCGACCTCTCTCCTAGTAACCTCGTACGTCTTTCCTTGTTCTCTTCGGTTTGTCCCAGACCGCCAGTTGAAAGAGGCCACGGTTTGAGAGAGAGACCGTCGACGATCGCGACTGTGACTTTGGCTTTGTCTCTTCCCGGTTGGTGTCAGAAAACTTCCACGAACTAGGATTGAAAGGTACTGTAAGGATTTCTCCTTTTTTTTTTTCTCCTAGCAACCTCGGATTGAGTTCGAGTCAGCCAGGGTCCCACTCTCTTTTCTTTCTTCTTCCCTTCCTTCCTCTTTCTTCTTCTTTTTCTCTCCCCTCTTTTCGAGTTCTCCCTCAGTCTCTTTCTCTCTCTTTTTTTTTCGATTCTCTCTTTTTTTTTTCGTCTTTTCTCTCTGTGTTTTTTTTCTTACCTTTTTTTCTTGAACTGGTTTTCTTGTGCGCTCCTGGTGTCCGTTAACTTGTCGATGTGACGGACTAGTGTTTTTTCGCGCGTTGTCTGGCCCAAAGGCGAACCTGGCTCTATCGCAGGTGCCAGAGTTTGCTTCGAGTGATCCTAGTTATGTCGCTAGGACGTTGAGTTCCTTTCCACGACTTCCATCTTGTTGGCTGGGAAGTGTATGCAGCGTCTGGCTCGGTTGCCGGGCGCTGTTGTCGTTTTAGCTTTGGCTGGCTCAGTCGCCAGGAGATAAACTTTTATTTTGGTCGCCGAACGTTGAAGTTTTGATTCAACTGAGTTCGACTGGTTCGTCAGAAGGCCTGGTCTTGCACCAGCGCATTTGGTTTGGTTGCTACGTCTTGATGCCCGCGTAATTGTGGCTGGCCATGATTGCCGCAGAAGTTGTATCGACTGCTTGCCTTTTTTATGACGACTCATCTTTGTCACAAAACCCTTTTTTGTTGCGACGACTTCTTTTTGTCGCAGCTCTTTTTTTTTTGTTTTGCGACGGCTTCTTCTTGTCGCAACCCTTTTTTTTTTTTAGAGAGAGAAGAGCTACTTACCTGAATTCGTCTAGCTGCGTCCGGCTCGGTCACCGGATGCTGTTTTGGTCACGTCCAGCTTTGCTTCTGGTCGCTGATTTTGAATTGTGCTCGGCTCGGTTGTTAGGCACTTGTTGTGTTTTCCTTTTTTTTTTCGCAGCATTCGTTTCCCTGTCCAACTCGGTCGTCCGACACTGGGATTCGAGTGTGCAGTGTCTGGTATTGTCGCCAGACACTGAATTTTTCATTTGGTTGTGCTCAATTGGGTCATCGAGCATTGGAGAATTCAATTTGTTCGCGTCCGGTTTGTTGGCCGCGAGGCTACTTGCTGTAGTCGCGTTAGGCTCTGTCGCCGTGCGCGAAGCTTTTGAAACTGTACTCGACTTAGTCCGTGAGCTACAATGTTTTTTTGGTCGCACCTGGCTCGGTCGCCGAATGCTGTCTTTGAACTGCGTTTGTCTTGGATGCAACTACTTTCTGTTTGATCACATCTCGCACGGTCGCCGAATGCTGTCTTTGAGCTGTGCTTGTCTTGGATGCAACTACTTTCTATTTGATCACATCCGGCTCGGTTGTCGAGTGCTTTTTTCCGCAACCGGTTCTGTCGCTGGTTGCTGTGTGCTTGCGGGAGACTTTGTTTTGAGAGCAGTTTGGTTGCTGGCAGGGTCGTCGAAGACAACCATTGTTTTCCCCTCTCTTTTTTTTATTTTGTTCTCCTTCGTCTCTTTTTTTTTTTGGCGACTGGTTCTTTTTGTAGCCCCTCTTTCTTGCGACTTTGAGTTTTTTAGTCGCAGACTCCCCTTTCTTTTATCTGCGACTTTGTTTTTTCTTTTTTTGCGGGGTGTGTATATACCTTTTTTTTTTTTTTTTTGAATTGAGAGAGAGATGGATTGCGTACCTGATTTCGACTTTGGCTGATGATTTCGATATTTTGTTGCAGATGTCCACTCCATCGGGTTCTATCTCCTTCCTCGGTCTAACTCTTTCGGACGTCAAGACCACTGTAAAGGGCACTCTCCGGGACTGTTTGCGGATCTGTGACTCTGCAGAAAGGCAGAAGCCGTTACTGTTACCTCTTTGGAGACCGTCGACTTTTGGTGGTTGTGACGTGACTGTGCCTTTGGTCAAGGCTATCTATGACCTTTGGAGTCGCCCTGTCGTCGACGAGGATGACCAGGTTTGTTTTCTCCCGGGGGTCGACGAGGCTTCATCGTCCCCACATCAGACTACAGGCACCATCTTGCTGAGTCCTGTGCACGACAGTCTGATTCGCTTCTCGGCGCCGAAACTTTTTATCGACAACGATCGATTCGGTCCTTGGGACTCCGAGTCGACGGAGTGCGTGAGCCCCCAGCAAGTGCCTTCTACTTCGAATGGGCAGACGTCATCCTCCGTACCTGTCCTGAGCCGTTGGGCGCGATTGACCTCTTTCACACCGTCCGAGCTTCGGTGTTTTCCTACCGATGCTGCAACAATGTCGTCCACGCTTTTATGGAGGTCTGGTGTTCTTCCACCAACTCCATTTTTACTCGTGAGGGGGAGCTGTCGATCTCCTTGTGGGACATGCATCGACTTGGAGGGTTGCCTCTTTCCGGAAGTATTTTCGACGAAGTGACCCCGTTCGTTGAAGATTTCATCTAGGGCCGCTTCCTTCCATTGCCGAAAAGCATGAGATATCTAATCTTTGCTTACTACCACCTTTTCCATTGTTCTTGGCCTTCGGAGGCGAATGGGTTCCTCGGAGTTACCATGTCCGATTGTGCATCCTTTTGGTTTCGCACCAAAACGGGCGCACGGCCTTTAGATGACCCGTGGGCTGATCGTGAGAGGACGTCTGGCTTTCTCAGCCGCGACAGGTCGGCCTTGCTGAACCAACCTCTGGTCGAGCTTGGAGTCCCCGATGCGCTCGCGGACGAAGTATATTTGGCTGCCTTCTTATCTTTGTGGATTTGCCGCTTTGTTCTTCTGTTGCCGGGCAACAAGCTGCTGTTCACCGTCTTCAAGATGGCGTGCTTCTTAGCCAGCGGCAAGAAGTGCAACCTGGCTGTAGCGGCTCTGGCCAACCTGTATCGGGGACTCAACAGTTCCTCATTGGGGAGGATACTTTGGCCGTTCGTCTATACGTGGCTCGCCCAACGATTTGGTGTCCACGAGGCTGACTCCACGGAAGGCGATAGGCCCTTGATGATGGTGTATCGCAACCCGGATCATTTTCTCGCCTATACTCAGGAAGAGGCTCGGTCGTTGTTTTGGATCGGCGGAGTGCAATGCTAGTATCCGTCTCAAGCTCTTCCTCCCGGCCTGATCGTCGATAGACCCGGTCATTACGCTTCCCGAATCGAGGTGGAGTATTTCTGTTGCTTGCGAGCGACCCGTCTTGTTTTGCGGCAGCGTGACCTTCTCATCGTGGAACCTTACAGTCCGCACCGGTTCGCTCGCCAGTTCGGGTTTTGCCAGGATCTGCCAGGTGCTTTGTTCGCCGACCAACGAAGGGCGGCTTCAGTTGATGCATTGGTGGAAATCTGGCAGACCGGGAATGTCTATCCTCTCGGCACCGTGGAAGTGCCTCCCTTTGTAAGCACCAGTTCTGATCCGGGCGTGACCGCTCTTTTCTGAGAGTCCTGGCTCGAGGCGGTCGCCCCCTTCTTCGAGGTAACGATTTCCTCTTTTATCATCTTCTTTCTTTCTCCTCTTCTTATTTCTCTTCTTGTATATTTGACTTCATCCATTCCTCTCTTTTGTGCAGAGGGCGTGGAAGAAGTTCACTAGCGCATCCACGCTGAAGAAGGCTTTACCGAAGAGAGCTGCTGCAAAGAAGAAAGCGCCGAAACCGAAGGCCACAAAGAAGAAATTGGCGACTCTAGCACCAGCAGCACCGGCCAAGGGGGTCGTGATCAGAGAGACCCCTCCGACGGAGGATGAAACCCGACCAGTCGTGGCTTCTTTGGCGGCTGAGGGCGCGCCTGTGGACAAGGGGAAGGGAGTTGCTGAATCGGTGGCTTCACCGAAGAAGGCTACTTCAAAGAAGAAGAAGTCGTCGCCTTCGCGATCAGAGCTACTCATTTACGCTCCACCTCTTTTCAAGAAGCGGCTGCGGACTGGTTTGCGTAAGCCTTCAAGTCTTCTTCCTGTTGTTCATCCTCCTGAGGTTCCTGCGTCTGAGGAGAGAGAGAGAGCTGAGGAGATGGAACCTCTAGACGGGTCTGTTGTTCCGCCGGTTGGGGAGGTCGCTGCAGAACCGGAGGTGGTGCCTGCGCGAGTACCCTTGGTCGGGTCGTTGACTGCTGAGGAGCCCATTGTCTTGCCCTCCGATGCACTTTCGGTCGTCCTCGCACCCTCTATAGGCCAGCCTCTCTTCCGGCCAGACGGTTCGTTTGATTTTGCTGCTTTGGAGGGTGGTCGACATTTGGAGCGGACTAGAGAGGGGGCGCCCTCTGCTGCTGTTGCCGGTGGATTTATGACCGGCGAGGCTGAGCGTCCAGTGACTATCTCGAGTGATAGTGGGGCGTCCCTTCAGCCTTCAGTTGGAGCAGCCAGGGTAGGCTTTTAGCACTCTATTTCTGGTCGGGGCCGTCCAGCTGTCGTGCAACCTTTTGTGACGTTCCCTCCAAGTAGCGAGGAAGCGACCTCTGCAGCCAGGGAGAGAGCTCCGGGTTCCGGTCACCAGCCCTTCAGTGAGGGCTCATCGACTTCACGGCCCACGTCGGTAAGCCTCTGTCATCAGTCCTTCCTTTCCTTTTTTTTTGTTTAGTTGTCGTCTCTCCCGCTTTCGGCGAAATCGAGGGTATTGATGCAATAGTCCGCGATGGGCTTGTGGGCTGGGTTTGTCAAGTCGGTATTGGCACCTGCCGATGATCCCTGTTCACCTGAGCTTGTGGCTGACACTCACACCTTCCTGGAGCATTTGAGGAGGGTCGGTGTCGATATCTCGGTGCTAGAGCAGTGGGTGGAAGACTTCGCCATGGAGGCAGCGTGTTTTCAGCAGTTACGCAATACTTTGGGCGAGAGGATCAGTTTGGCTGAATGTCGTACTGTTGAAGCTGAACTCACGCAGTCCATCTGACAGGTGAAACGTCGTCGTGACGACTTAACTGTGAGCTTAGACCGGCACCAGACTAAGGGTGAGGCTGTGGAGCCTGAGCAAATGGCTCTCCGTGATCGTCTGGCATCTCTCTCTTCTCAGATGGACTCCCTCAATACTGAACTTGTGATCATCCGTAGGGGGCTTGACGCTGCTGAGGAGGAAGTGTCGGCACTTGAGGGTAGACTCGCCTCTATTCTCGCGCGCCCTGTTCTCGCCGAGCCTGAGGCGTGGGAGTTGGCTGAAGTCCGTGCTGAAGTACTGTGGTTGCGGCGACGGGTATTTGACTTCGAGCTATCTTCTCTCTGATGTATATATTTTTTTTTGCGGTCTCTCTTTTCTTTCGAGAATTGATACTTTTTTTTTTTATTTGTTTTTTAGCATCCCCCTCTTTTTTTTTGTTGAGGGGCTTGTAATACTTTCATCACACACACATTCTTTTGCAATGAGAAGTATTCTTTATTCAACTTCTGTTTCTTTGTCCCTCTTTTTTTTTCGCTGCCCTCATGGGTAAAATCGTTTGGGGAATTTACCGTTCGTTATTGGCAGCTCCGAACCGTTTGAGGTGACGAGCTTATAAGCGCCATTTGTATAGGTTTCCTGCACCATGTAAGGTCCTTCCCACTTCGGCGCGAATTTGCCCCCGATTTTGCTGGTGAAGAGCAACGGCCGTCTGACTGCGAGCACGAGATCACCCTTCTGGAATGACCTAAGCCTTACTTTTTTGTTGAAGGCTCGGGTCATACGAGATTGATTGCATTCGAGGCGTTGTTGTGCCTCGACCCTCTGTTCATCGAGTGACTCAAGTTCAGCGAGTCGAAGTTGGGCGCATTCCTCTGTCGTCAGTCATTCTCTTACAGCAACGCGTAGAGAGGGGAGCTGAACTTCGAGAGGGAGAACTGCTTCGGTGCCGTAGACCAGCGAGTATGGAGTCGACTGGGTCGGAGTTCGAAAAGAAGTTCTGTATGCCCACAAGGCTTCGCCAAGTTTTTCGTCCCAACTTTTCTTGTTGGCGCCGATGGTCTTCTTCAGGATTTTGCAGAGCGTCTTATTGAATGCCTCTACAAGTCCATTGGCCGCCGGATTGTAAGCCGATGAGGTCCGCTGTTGTATGCGAAATTTCTCGCAGAAGCGGTCCATGACCTTGTTTTTGAATGGCGTGCCGTTGTCTGTCATTATATACCGGGGAACTCCATATCGGTAGATAATTTGAGTTCGTATGAAGTAGACAACGGTGACGGCTTTAACTTCTCGGTAGGCAGTAGCTTCGGCCCATTTTGAGAAGTAGTCGGTGGCAGCCAAGATGTATTGCTGGTCGGAGTGAGATTTAGGGGAGATGGGGCCAATGATGTCCATCCCCCAAGCTTCGAATGGCCATGATGCGACCGTTGGGTGAAGCAGTTTTGTGCCTGATGTATATAATCGGCGTGGAGTTGGCATTGTTTGCAGGTTCGAGCCATTTCGATGGCGTCTTTGAGCATCGACAGCTAGTAATAGCCCAGTTGTTTGACTTGTAAGTGAGCTTCGGGCCAGCTTGGTGCGCGCCGCAAATCCCATTGTGTTTCTTTTAACACTAACGACCCCTCTTCTTTTGACAAGCAACGGAGAAGCAGACCTTCATATGACCTCCGGTAGAGTATGTCGTGAATGAAAACATACTTTGGAGCTGCTCGCCGAATCTGGACTCGCTCTCACAGATCAACCGGTAGTGTGCCGTGACGAAAGAAGTTTAAGATGGGTTCCCGCCAGTCATTTGTTTTGTTTTGGCTGGCGGAGATAGGAAGGGATTCTTCTATCTCTTCTGTTTGTTCTTCCTCTGTTTCTTCCTCGGCCGGTGCAGGGATTACCCATCGCTCGCAGATGGGGACCTGGCATGGTCGTTGGTCAAACTGTGCCAGACTGGCCGCGATTCCGGCTAATGCGTCGGCTGGCCCATTCTCGGATCGAGGGACGTAGTGGAGTGAAGTTTTTGGGCCAGAAGTTCGCCGGCATGCCTCCAGAATGGTTCGAGTTCGAGTTTCTTTACTTCGAACTCGCCTGTGAGCTGCTTGATGACGAGAGCCGAGTAGCCGTAGATGTTTAGCTGCGGCAACTTCATCTCGACTGCCATGCCGAGCCCGAGAAGGATAGCTTGGTACTCTGCTTCGTTGTTTGAACAGGTTCGAGTAAGAACGAATGAGTACGGCAATAAGTCTTTCCATGGTGAGATGAATAAGACTTCGGCGCCGGCTCCACTTCTTCGCGCTGCGCCGTTGAAGTACATTTCCCAAGGAGGGAGCACTTCTCCCAGAAATATTTCCTCGTCGGGGAATTCCTCTGTTAATTCCCATTCGGCCAGCACTGGGTGGTCGGCTAGGAAGTTCGCCAAAGCTTGGCCTTTGATTGCGCGTTGCGGCACGAAATTGATCTCGAACTCAGAGAGGAGCAACGCCCATTTTGCCAGTCGACCAGAGAGAATTGGTCGTGACATAATGTACTTTAGCGGGTCGGCTCTCGAAATGAGGTTCGTGGAATGCGCCAATAGGTAGTGTTGAAGCTTTTGAATTGCGAAGATGAAAGCCAGACAGGTCTTCTCGATTGGGGAATAGTTGAGCTTGGCGCCCACTAGTGTTCGGCTTAGATAATAGAGAGAACGTTCTTTGTTGTTCTTGTCGCATTGAGCCAAGAGAGCTGCCACCGATCTCTCTTGTACTGCGATGTACAACAACAATGGTTTGTCGATGATTGGAGCTACGAGCACTGGTGGCTTGGTGAGATACGCCTTTATGTTGTTAAAGGCGTTCCGGCAAGATTCGTCCCACTCGAACGGTGTATCCTTCTTGAGGAGGCGGCTGAATGGCTGGCACCTTCCAGCTAGATTCAAAATGAAACGCCGAATATACGCCAAGTGGCCTTGGAACGTTTGAGTTCGGAGACGTTTCTGGGCTCCAACATCTTTTGGATGGCGTCGATTTTCGACTGGTCGATTTCGATCCCTCTGTTATGGACGATGAATCCCAGGAATTTGCCCGAGGTGGCGCCGAACGCACACTTTAACGAATTCATTTTGAGCTGAAACCGTCGCAGTCGCTCAAACACTGCCCTGAGGTCGAGAAGATGGTCCGACCTTTGTTTTGTTTTCACCACCAGGTTGTCGACGTTGCATTCGACGCGTTTGTGCAAGAAGTCATCGAAAATATTCTGCATTGCTCTCTGGTAGGTCACACCAGCATTCTTGAGTCCGAATGGCATCACTTTGTAACAGAAGATGCCTTTGGGCGTGCAGAACGCAGTAAGCTCCTCATCCTTTGGGTCCATCCGGATTTGATTGTAGCCGGAGGAACCATCCATGAAAGATAAAGCTTCGTGACCCGTCGTCGCGTCGACCATGAGCTCGGTTATGGGCAGAGGGAAGTAGTCTTTCGGGCACGCCTTATTCAGGTCGCGAAAGTCGACGCAGACCCGGATTTGGCCAGTCTTCTTTTTGACTGGGACGATGTTTGCAATCCAGGATGGGTACTTCACTTCTCTGATGAAATTTTTTGCGATCAATTTGTCGACCTCCTTTTCGATTTCTGGCACCAGTTCTGGTCGGAACCGTCACTGCGACTGCTTGATCGGCCGGATAGAGGGATGGACTGCCAATTTGTGAACTGCCACTCGTGGGTCGAGGTCGGACATCTCCGTGTAGTTCCAGGCGAAGATGTTGCGATATTCACGGAGCAACGCCATGTATTCAGGTTCTTCTTCAGCCGTCAGTGAAGCACTGAGGAATGTCGGCCTCGGGTCCTCTGCTGTGCCCAGTCGACTTTCTTTAATTCGTCGACAGTCGCCTGGCCTCCTTCTTCGAATTCGGCTGGAGCCTCCTTCAAGGCGAATTCCTCTTCCTCTTGATCATCATTAGTGATAGAGATGTGGTTCACCATGACCGAATCATATGCACGAGCTCGTGCGATGGCTGCTCTCAGGGTGTAAATAACGACTAGTTTCGGAGTATCTTTCTTTCCTGCCGAATTTTGGCCAACTGAAACTTGATGTACATCTACCGAAGCTTTCCTGGTTATTTTGATTGGCTTCGCCTGGCTCGTGTAGATTTTAATCGGCTTTTGCTTCTCGTAGTCGAGGCCTAGGCGACCTTGATTGATCCATTGACCTTCGTTTCTCAGCTTCTCCTGTTCTGGAGTGAGAACCGGTAGAGTGACGGGTGGTTTAGCGTGAATTTCGTCTTTTATAAGATTGCCCCCGGCTCTGGCCATCAGTCGGTAGGCGTTCAGATAGAAACCTTCATTGGAGGGTGTGGATGGCAACTGTTGTTGGCTCGACAACTGCTTTACGATGCTTCGTTCCTCCAATTTTGGCAGAGGAAGTGTGACTTTTTCTAGCAACGGGGTCGGCTGGAATTTATGGCAGACGACCAGTGGAGCTTCTCCTTTCTTCCTTTGTGATTTTGGGATGTACCATAAGATGGGTACACTGTGCTGCTTTGGTGTTGGGATGGCTGCGGCCGATTTGTGGTCGTGTGCCAGTTGACTGTTGTGCGCCAATTGCTTTGGAGACACAACCTGCGTCGTGGTCTGTTTGGGAGATGCAACTTGCGGTAGAGTTTGTTTTGGGGATGTGGCCTGTGACGGCTGTTTGAGCGCTACGACCTGCGTCAGTTGTTTAGACGATGCAGTCAGCGTCGGAGTGCCCTTGGCGTTTGCTGCCTGGTTTGACCACAATGACAATTTGACTGTCGGTTTGGTCGTCAGATAAAATTTGGCGTCTATGAATGATGCCTCTGCCTATGTGAATGGGCTTTCATCGGCATACATTGTCTTTTGTTCGCCATTTTCCCAATACTTGAAGCATTGGTGCAGCGTGGATGGCACAACTCCGTTTGAGTGAAGCCACGGTCGACCCAAGAGCAGGTTTTAAGATGTCTTGGAGTCGATGACTTGAAAAGGAGTTTCGGCTACCATGTCGCCAATGTGCAGTTTGAGATTTGCCATGCCGAGCGTTCTCTGGCCCCTCCTGGTTGAAACCTTGGATGAGAAGAGAACTTGGAGAGAGGTCGCCAGCAGAGAGACCAATATTCTTCATCGTGCGAATAGGCTGAATGTCGATTGCAGATCCACAATCGACGAAACACAGAATGCATGCGACATAAACCCTTCTTTAAACCTAATAGAGAGTGAGAAAGAGTAACGAAATAGAAACTAAAGAAATCAGAAGAAAACAGAGAGGAACGGGGGGAAACGCTGGTACGCTCTGTCTGGCGCTGGTATGCTCGTCGGTGGTCTGATCGTCGGAGGAATGCTCGCCGATGGAGTCGCCGCGTGGTGCCAATCCAAGACGAAGAGATTAGTGCAAAAGAGGAAATGAGGGAAACGCGGGCGGAAGAGGAACGGGGAAATGCAAGTGGGAAGAGGAAAGGTGGGAAACACGGGGGGAAGAGGAAAAGGGGAAACGGGCTTTGCGTAGGCTGGGTGATGGGTTTTGTAAATTTTGAGACAATGGACCTTCGTGGCTTAAGAGAAAGACTTAGCCACAAAATCAATATTTCGTGGCTAAATCTAGAGTTTTAAAAACCGAACCGAACCGGCCGGTCCGACCCGATTGAACTAGAAACAGAGGCCAATCTGGTTCTTATTGACTCAGCCCGGTTCACTAAAATTAGGATTGTTTTTATTATTTTTTCTACAGAATTATTAATAAATTATAAAGACTAGGGAATAATATTTAATAGTTGAACCATTGGTCCAACCTGGTCCAACCTGGTTCAACCAAAACCAGACATACTGTCGGTTTAATGGCCAGGTCAGTTTTTAAAACACTGGCTAAAACGATGAAATATTAAAAAAATTGAAAAAATAATTTTAGTTATTAGCCATGAGAAATTACTTTTCATGGCTATTATGACTTATAAAATCATAATTTTTAATAATTTGAACTTTACCCACAAAACAACAATTTTGTGGTTAATAACCCTCTTTTTAGTAAGAAAATCACTTTTGTGGTTAAAAAGATTGTTACTTAGGTGAGGGCATTGGGTCGTGTTACCCGGGTTTTCAGGGTAACCCAACCCGACCTGACCCAAAAACCTGGGTTTGGATTTCCAAATCCAACCTGAGCCAAAAAACCTGGGTTTGAATTCCCAAATCTATCTCGTCGGTCGAGTTCGGGTTTTAAAACCTGTGCGGGATATTCACAGGTTCGGATTTTGGGTTATATAAGTTGGGTCAGGTTCGGGTTTTAAGAAACCTGACCCAAACTCGACCCGTGCCCACTAGTAATCCAACCCAGTCAAATTGGGTTCAACCTGAACTGGGCATACTACTGGTTCGATGCAAGTTCCGTTTTTAAAACATAGGGTAGAATGAATATTATTAATTATTCAAACTTTAAATAATTATTCAAACTTTAAGATCTTTAAAAATTAAGATCTTCTTGTCATGAAATACCTAAATCGTGACACAATGAGCGTCATATTGTAACGATTCGTTTCAGTTCATGCAAGTAAAATTTTGAGGGATGTTATTAGAAAATTTTATTGTTACAAAATTTCTTTTTTTGTGACGGCAGTTTTGGACTTTAATACAATTTTTTATTGTCACGAAATACATATTTTGTGACATCATCTCCAGTCTCTTGTTACGATTTAATAAGTTCGTGACAACAAATTTCACAAGTAATTTTGTTGTCACGAAATTTCCTTTTCGTGACAACATAAACCAGACGTAATAATTTTAACTTCCATGGCCATTTCAGATTTTGAAAGAACTAAGCGCCAGTGGCGCGACCGCGCCATTATTAGGCAAATCACCGGCGCGGTCGCCATGAGTTTTCCTTTAGTCACGAAATATTCATTTCGTGACAATAGCTTCAGTCTCTTGTTACGAACAAAATATATTTCGTGACAACATATTACAAAGGTAATTTTATTGTCACAAATTTTCCTTTTGTGACAAAATATCTCACACATTAAATATTTAATTTTTATTAGTACACCAATTTGTTACAAAACTTATTCGTGACAATAGGTTTCACTTAAAAAATAAATATTTAAAAACAATTTTCTATTGTCACAAAATTCATATTTCGTGATATTTTCTTCTGTCTCTTGTTACGATTACAATTTCCGTGACAACAAATTTCTCAAATATGTTTATTGTCACGAAATTTCCTTTTCGTGACAACATAAACCTAACGTAATAATTTTAACTTCGATCGCACCATTTTAAGGCAAATTTCTGGCACGGTCGTGCCGAGCTAGAGTTTTTCCTTTAGTCACGAAATATTAATTTCGTGACAATAGCTTCAGTCACTTGTTACGAACAATAAATTTCGTGATAACATATTTCAAAGGTAATTTTATTGTCACAAATTTCTTTTTCGTGACAAAATATCTTGCGCATTGAATATTCAATTTTTATTAGAGCACTCACTTGTTACGAAAATTATTCGTGACATTAGGTTTCACTCAAAAAATAAATTTTTTAATACTATTTTTTATTATCACGAAATACATATTTCGTGACATCATCTTCCATCTCTTGTTACAATTAACTATTTCGTGACAACAAATTTCACAAGTAATTTTATTGTCACAAAATTTCTTTGTTCGTAACAAAAAGTATTGTTCATAAAATAATTAATTTTTTTGGCGTCTCCACTTGTCACAAAATTCTGCTTCGTGACAACTTGTACTTAATGTTGTTACGATTTTCTCTAGTTCGTGACAACAAAATTCGCAGGAAACCGAGTTTTTTCGCGGGTAATTTTATTGTCACGAAATTTCTGTTTTCGTGACAATACATTTTTCTCATATATAACTCTTTTCTATTCGTCTATCTTTTGTCACGAAATATATTATTCGTGACAAGAAAACGTTATATTGTTACGAAATATATTTCGTGACAAAACACTTTGTGACAAAAAAGTTTTTTTCTTGTAGTGGAACAACGACCTGTTGTGATTTTTCGTCCCCAACTGTGCGTCCTCTTCTCGGATTGTAATGCACGGTGGGCATGTTACGGCTAGTGATTCTTCGGACTTTGCAAGTTGTGGAGAGGATAGTGTGTCTTCTTCCTCCTTGCGATAAGGTGGAGTCAGCCCGACTTTCGGCAAGTCGTGCTTTCTCATGAGCAGCATCTCAAGTTCGGCTTTGAGTTCCTCTGGTTTGTCGAGGACCCGAATTAGAGCTTGTCTTGACCGGATGGCCAAGTCGAGATCATCTTCTATCTCATTCAGCGGTGAGATTTGCCTCAGTGACGTCTCGAGATCATCGCATTCGACGACCGATCTTTTGCCTTTATCTTTTGATGCTATGTGCTCGAGAGGAGCTGTTGAACAAGTTGCTACCATTGCTAGAGGCGCGAAAAACTCCTTTGGGAAGAACTCCGCCAATGTGACGGGTCTTCTCTTCTTTTTGTTTGCCCCCTGGACGTCGGTCTTAGGAGCTTTTCTTTGGCGCTTCGCGGCTTTTTTACTTGGCCGCTTCGCCTTGGTTATGGTGTTCGCCGGTGCAGGTTCTAGATCTCGAACAGGCTTCTTTCTCCGGGTGACCAGGATCCACCCCTCTACGTCAGCAACAGCTAGTTCACGGGGTACCGGTTTTGGTGTGACCTTAGCCAGTAGTCGTCTGTTGTTGCAGTGAGGTCGGTTGGAGGGGTAGGATTTCGGGCGGTATTCCTGCTTCACGACTTGTTGTTTGTGTAGCCGAGTTCGCCGGTTTGGCTCGGCTTGGATGGAGATGGCATGTGAGGAGGTTGTAGTTTCAGCTCCTTCAATTTTGATGCGGCCTTGAGCCGCTAGCTCCATGATGCGATATTTCAAGACGAAGCATTTCTCCGTCGGGTGCCCAACGAATCGATGATATTTGCAAAAATTTGGATCCTTGCTCTTAGATTGGTCGCCAGGTCTTTTGATTTCTGGCAGCCTCAGTAGTTGGTTGTCAAGGAGTTGGTCGAGCATGATGGGAACGTCCGCATCGGCAAAGGGATATGTCTTTGCCTGTCGTTCCTCCAGTGACAGCTTCTGGTATGTGCTCCAGTTAATTTCCATGGGAGGTAAGTTGCATTGACCTTGCTTCCGACCTTGATAGGCTCGAAAGCGCTCGTCGCGAAGGAGGATTTTGCTTTTTCCTTCGTTTCTTTCGGTGCAGTCGCGGCTGGTGCCTTCCCCTTTTTGTGAGGGTCGGCAGAAGAGGATCCTTCTTCTCCTCGTTCTTCTATCAGATTCTCCATGTTGTGAGCTTCTGTTGTAAGCTCCTGGAAGTCGTTCGGCCTCCGGTTGCGGATGTAACGCAGGAGTTCCCTCTGCATCCCTCGCGAGAACATCTTGATCTCGGCTTCGAGGGAGAGGTTCGAGCTTTATTTGCAATTTAAGCTCAGGTTCCTCCACCGGTTGATGTAGTCGACCACTTTTTTGCCCTTCTTCTGTTTGTGATTGGCGATTTCGACCAATGTCACGGTGTGCCGAGTGTTGTAGAATCGGCTGAGGAACTCGCGCTCCAATTGCTCCCAACTGTTGAAGGATTCCTGGGGAAGTTCGATGTACCAGTCGAAGGCGTTGCCTTTCAGCGACCGGCCGAATTGCTTCACCAACAAATCACCGTCGGTGCCGGCGTTGTTACAGGTCTTTATGAAGTGAGCGACGTGCTGCTTTGGGTGCCCGTCACCATTGAATTGTTGGAACTTTGGAGGGTGATACCCGACCGGCATAAGAGTATTTTGGATCCTCTGCGTGTAGGACCTGCGGTAGGCGACAGATTTGTTGTCGCCCGAGCTGTTTCGTACAACACGGTTGATTAGCTCGTTGACTGCGTCGATGGTGAGAGCAGTCGGATCCGCTTCAGCTCGGCCTCAGCTCGTCGTCAAATGAAGGATCTTCTGGCAGTGGTTTGGCTGAGCCACTGGTAGTCGCCCGATTTCGATCGACTTCTTGAGAGACGCTGCCAGTGTTGTTCGCAGCCGCGCCCATCTCGAGCTGGTCAAGTATTCTCGCGATCTGGGTGTCGCGAG
Source organism: Aristolochia fimbriata (assembly GCA_019845555.1). Taxonomy (NCBI): domain Eukaryota; kingdom Viridiplantae; phylum Streptophyta; class Magnoliopsida; order Piperales; family Aristolochiaceae; genus Aristolochia; species Aristolochia fimbriata. The sequence continues at coordinate 7,871,284 of CM034081.1, forward strand.
CAAGAAGCTGCGCGTCTTTGATGCGCAGCCTGCAATTCAGCCAATTGTTCTTCAACGGTTTTGGCGAGAGTTGTCATCACGGCCATCTTGACGGTCTAAGTTGATGGAGTTGTTTTCGACGAGGCTCGGGGTGATGAAGATGTTACCGGCGACCGCATCGGAGAGATGGCCGTCGGCGCCGGAGAGGAGATCGCCGTGGGCGACCGGTCGAAGGAGCCAGTCGCAGGCTGATTGTAGAGTGTTACTCTGGGAGGTGACTGGCTTGTGGTGGCAGCCCCCGGTGAGAGTCGGCGAGAGGGAATGGGCGATGTGGTAGCAGGGGAGGTCGCCGACGTTTGTCGGTGCGGCGAGCGGATAGGTGGTGGCCCTGCTGCTGCGTTGAGTGCGGCTAAGAGGTCATGCGAGACGAACACGACCGGTGAGGTGTCTGTAGCCGTCGCTCTCTGTACGGAGGAGGCCGATGTGAGTGCGTTCTGGCAGCGGAGGAGGAGAAAATGCCCCCGTGTTGCTCGTATCGCTGCACCAGGGTGGGAACGATAGAGCTTCTCCGTGAAGGCGGCGACTGAGCTGGGCTGACAATCGGGCTGCGAGGAGGGGATGCAGCGACAGCCAAATATGTTGGCTTGGTCATCGCTGGCATCAGTTTTACGGAGGCCGCAGTGGCTTTTGCAGAGGCCGAGACAGCCTGTGGTACGAAGACGGTGCTTGGACGGCGCATGTCGTGCATGAAGGGAGCCTGTCCGATGGACAAACTGATAAGTGTCTAAAAGACACTATTTTTAGGCCTAAATTGGGATTAGAAATTATATGTTAGAGTCAATATTCATAATAAAATCATGAAATATGTCTCAGATTAATATTTTCTCTCTCATGAGTCCAACGCAACAAGAATCATCAAAATCGAAGCTAAAATGAAGAAGATATGAGGATTTTAGTGCATAAAGGTGCAATGTTGCAGAGACCGGCGCGACCGCACCAGTTTGAAGGCAAAATCTGGCGCACCCGCGCCAAAATGGACCCAGGAAGCTGCCAAACACGTCCAGAACTCTTTCCATTCAAGTACTCCGCTCCAGTGGAGTGACCGCGCCATTTTTAAGCTTATTTTGGCGCTACCGCGCCAATTACTCTGCCACATTTAGTTGCGAAAATCTCGGGAACCTGACATCAAATCGAATCCAAACTTGGGAGAAGGAGTCTCAAGCGTCTAAGGAAGGTACCCACAAAGAGTTTAAGGTAATATACTTAAGTCCAGGTGCATTGAATGGTCAAAGAGAAGAAGTTAATTCAAAACAAGAATCTGCTGCTAAAGGAAGGAGATAAATCCGAAAATTGTGAAGAGCATACAGGGAGTTTCAGAATTCTAATTGAAGCCAAACTTGGAACGAAGATTCTTGGTGCTACAGAGGATCTTGTCACGAAAATTCAGGCCAATCCAAGCCAGGCTTCTCGAGTTTCACATCTCCAGTGGACCCAGTGCAGAAGTAGGCAGCAGAAATTAAGCAACTTCCTCTCCTCATATCTCGAGTTTCCCAACTCAGAATGGATTAAAACTTCGTGAGAAAAAAAAGGACTACATAAGGAAGGTCTTGATGTAATTTCATCCAATTCTGAGGTCGGAAAGTCATAATTCACACCCCTGGACAGAGGCTAAAATTACAAGGTCTGGACAGAGTTTCAAGTATAAATAGGGGTCCGAGGCTGAGCTCAATTCATCAAGTTTTGTATTCAATATTCAGTTTTAGATCCAATTTTTAGATCCAGTTTTAGTTCGAGTTTCTGTATTTTACATTCAATTTTGTATTCAGTTTTGCTTTTTAGTTTAGTTGAGAGAGAGAGGAGAAGGTCCAGAGGGAGTTCACACGAACTCTGGTCACTTTGAGGAAGAGAGGTGGAGCATTCAGCCAAGGAGCAAGAGGGGTTAAGGGAATTCTTCCCAAGGGGGTTTTCTTTACTTATTCTTTCTTAATTCATGGCTGTTGTACAAACCTTTTTGTGTGCTTTCAATTCTAGCATGGAGTAGTCATTTTTAGTTGGGAGTCCATGACTCCCTAGGCATGTAATGAGATTGATACTTATAATTTAACATGGTAATTTCTTGATTCATACTTGCTGCCTGGCTATGTACTGGTTATAAGGTGACGCTGGGCTTAAGGTGAGACATGTTGATAGGAGTTTATAGTCTTTTTGAGTTTATGCACTAGGTAGATCACTAATCCTTGGGTTAATCCTCAACCTTAAAGTAATACCATGTTGGATTAGTTAATCATGCTAGCTAGGTTTACTCTAGGAGATAGAAACAGGTGATCTCGATGCGGATTGTAGCCATGGTTTTATAAACTCGTCAGAAATTGATTTCCAAAACTCAACTTCTATTCAATCTCAGAAGTGTCTAGGGAGGGAATTGGATTCCCAATGCCTTTTTCCATACTGATTTTATCAAAAGCCCTCTCTTGATCTCTATAGAATTAGGTAGATTAGTTTATTTTCTGTTTTTATCACTCCTTTCCAATTGATTTCTCAAACTTTGGTTTTTAAACTAGAAAAACAATTATCTATTAGCTTGGTCCTTGTGGGACGATATTCGGACTTGCATAAAGTCTATATTACATTGATTAGTCCTCTTGCTAGTGATTAGCTGGGATCGCATCACAAACTCCTGGCCAGAGCCCACGTTACCGGGCGAGTGGCCGGTGGTGGAGAGGTAGGAACGCGGAGGTCGGCTGGAACTGTGACAGCCGGCCCACGAGGTCCTGCGGTCGAGCTTGCAGTCGCGGCGAGGCACGACTGAGCAGAATTTGAAGGAGCAGTTTGCTTGCCCCTGTTGTTGTTGTTGTTGTTGTTGTTGTTGGCGTTGCTGGCCATGGCTAAGGTTGAGTTTTTTTTTTGTTGAACGGAGAAGGAGATGAGAGGTAGGAACACGTCCCACCGGGCGTGCCAAATTTGTTTCACCGAAAATCCGCCGGTCCGCGAAGAGACACGACCGAGAGAATATTTCAATTACTTTAGAATAAATTTGTGTGTTACAGTATGAATATCAGAAAATTGTGAGTACAATCTCCTATGCTTCCTCTGATTTGATCTCCGTGTGAATTATCGAAGTTTCGGCTTCTGGCGAGAACGTCGAAGTTTGAGTTCTGTGAACGAGTGTGCACGATCTGGTGTGGCTTTGGTCGGTCGGACGGAAGTATTTGTGTTCCGTGTGTTTCGACTTGTGACGCTGCCGGCGAACGTGAAGAGCTGCTCCGGTCGAACTGTTGAACAATGAACGTCGAACAGTTGAACGACGAACGGCGAGTTGGTTGACTTCTCTGGTTCGAGAGCTTCCGCGAGAGGAGTTTCTTCTCGACGAAGGAGTTTCGATCTTAAAAATTTTCTACCCCTGCGATAGGGAACTTCTGGCTATTTGTAGCCTGTCCTCTTCGGTTGTTGAGGTTTTTCCTAGGAAAGGGGATCACGATATTCCCTCAAACGAGGATCAAGACCAGACTTGGTCGTTGGTTGTTGAATCATGTGACGATATGACATGGCTGTTGACTGGTGATGACGCGACAGATTTTCCTGACTAGGGCGCCGACTGTGCGGGTGATGTGGCAGTGTGGCTGGATCTCCCGATGGGCTGCTACGATGGATTTCGAGAATCGACGAAATCTACCTATGATCGTTGTTTGATGGACCAGTGGGTTTCTGGGCTCGTCGAAGGGCCATGCACATTTTGATGCATACAATCTATATAAAAATAAATTATTAATTTTTTCTTAAGTTACAAAAATTTTGATTTTTAGTAATTTTTTTTAACATCATCAAGGGCATCTAGGCTCATATTGGTATTATTTTAACTTTTTATTGCTTTATCTCAATTATAATATTAAAATTTAATAAAGAATCTTAAAATGAATAAAACCCTTATGAGTATATGGCCCCAAAGATTTGTTTTTTAAAAAAAAAGATTAATAAGAATAATCAAATTTTACCCAGTTTAAAATTTAAATTTAATTATTACAAAGAAAAGAAAAAATTGAATTTTGAGGTTGATAAATGTGTATTTTCTCTTGTGGTCTCACTCAACTGGTGTCACGTTCAACTCAGTCAGGTGGTTAGGTGAATTAGATGGGTATTTTCAACCACCATTTCATTTACTTAATAAATAAATTAACCTATTAAGAAGATTCCTTCAGACAGCTCAGCCGAGATCGGAGCCGGGACCACGAGAAGAGGGTGGGGTCCGGTTGCTATGCTCGATGGCATCGACGGTCCTGATGTTGTTTTCTGAAGACGGCGCCGGGGACTCTAACTTGTGTCTTACCTTAGCCTCATCTCACGCGATAGGAGTGGGTGCGAAGCTGCTGCTCAGCTCGAGCTTTCTTGTTCGTCGTGGGATCTTTCCTTTCATGGCGACATTTTTTTTTTTTTTTTTTTCTGTACAGTAGACAGCTGAAAAGAAGGAAAAACTGGAGAGGGCTTTTGTAGGTTTTTGAGATCGACTGCTCATCGAACTTGCGATTGAAACAGCTTCCAGAAAAATCACAGTGTTTTTCCGGGAAGACGAGAAAATAAAGAATAAAGAGGAGATTCTTCTAGCTGTTCTTGTTTCTTGAAGCAAATTCTTCCGACTTGGGGTGATTATTTTTATTTAATCCAGTCCGAAACCGTAGACCTAAGAAACACTCCCTTTCTCCCGCTAACCTTCTAACCACTCTCCGGACGAGGTTTCGACGTTTCAACGATCTGAGAGATCCTCTTTTGATAAATCTGCGAGGAAGCGCCTGGATCCTCAGGACTGATCGGAAGTACCCGAGTCGGAGAGTGGGGCATTTGAGAAAAAATGGAGACTAGGAATGCGATTTTCTTGCTTTTCTTGTTTGTTCGTCTCCTTTTGGTGGCCGGTGCCGAGGAGGTGGAGTTGGGGCAGCAGACGGAGCGGATTTCAGGTGAGCTTACTAGCCTTTCTTTATGTTAGCGGGAAGAATTAAGTCGGTATCCTCTCATTGATTTTGTCTCAATAGTTGTGTGACTATTGTTACACCCGCCGTATAATTCATTTGGCTGTGAATTTCGCTCTTTAGGACTGCTTTCTGCCTCCTACTGTTGTTGCAAATGGGACTCTGAGCTATCTTTTTGAAAGATAAAATTTTGGGGTATGACTTTCATGAACATGAGCTGCTTTCTAGTTTTGCAGGACTTGTTCCCATTCTTCAATGGTGTTTAATTTGCCAAACAGCCAATGTAGTCCTTCCTCAAAAAAAAAAAAAAAAAAAAAAAAAAAAAAAAAAAGGCCAATGTAGTCTCCCCGTGTGCTTTTCTTTGCATTTTAATATTGTCGGGTTTTAAGCTAATTCTGAAATCGTGGAAATCGTCAAAAGTTGAAGGAATCCTTTATGGAGTCTCTATTTACTTTTTTTGAGTTGGTATCCTCATGCGATTCTTATGCAGTTAATACTGCTTTTCTTAAATAGGTAATCAGTTGCAGTTGTTTGGAAGGGATTTCTAGTCTTTTTAGGTGCCACATATGTATTGTGTTATACAGAACTTCATCATTGTTGAAAGGCTGTGCTACAAGACTATATCTGATTTTACTTATGGTTTCTATCATAATAAGTTGCAGTAGCTATTGACATCAGCGTTAGGAGATGTATAGCTCTTCATTTTGGAATGGTTGGACACGTGACTGTGACAGTCATCTGATATTATCTTTCATGAATTTTTGTCCGTTCTCCATCTTCTGCTTGCTGAGGAATATTTTCCATTCTGCAAGCTTGCAACATGTTTTCTGCTTTATTTGCTCTTCAGTAATGTGGTTGAACTTGAAATTGATGCACTAATTCACATAAAGCTCCTAAATTCTCATCATGCTTCTGTTTAAACTGTTTATCTAATAGCTCTAGTTATTTTTGTGAGTTTTTTTGAGACTTTCATGTGCTTGCTGGATTCTATGTTAGTTAATGACATTGCCAAACTGAAGTTCGTCAACCTTTTTGAGTGTAGGGAGTGCTGGTGATGTTCTAGAGGATGATCCTGTTGGGAGGTTGAAGGTTTTTGTATATGAGCTGCCAAGTAAATATAACAAAAAGATTTTGCAAAAGGACCCCAGATGCCTCACTCACATGTTTGCTGCTGAGATCTTCATGCACCGTTTCTTGTTATCCAGTCCTGTTCGGACCTTGAATCCTGATGAAGCTGATTGGTTTTATACCCCTGTCTACACTACTTGTGACCTTACACCAAACGGGCTCCCCTTGCCCTTTAAATCACCACGAATGATGAGAAGTGCGATACAGCTGATATCGACAAATTGGCCTTATTGGAACCGTACAGAAGGAGCAGACCACTTTTTTGTGGTTCCTCATGATTTTGGAGCTTGTTTCCACTACCAAGTAAGAAAACCAACTTTCTGTAACTCTTCTTTTTCTTTGAAGCGGTGGTTATAGTCTTGTATCGTCAATTCTTATTTCTTTAATGTGTCTTTAGTGGTTGAAAGAAGTGACTCTTTTACGTGTCCATGCAAATTCAGCTTTACATGTTTCCATCATATTTAAAGACCCAAAGTTATGGCTATATCTTTCCAATTTACAAATTCAAAATAGTTTGAAAATATTGAGAAGTACAATCTACGAGAGGATTTTGAAGAAGCTTTAGCTTATGAACTTCCTTTATGTGGAGTTTCTGACTCAATGTCATGTGACACCACTAGTCCTCATTTGAATTAGTCTGTTGTTTGCATGTCGTCTGACTACAGGAAGAGAAGGCCATTGAGCGTGGAATTCTTCCCTTGCTTCAGCGTGCCACTTTGGTGCAGACCTTTGGGCAACGGAATCACGTTTGCTTAAATGAGGGTTCCATAACGATCCCTCCGTATGCTCCCCCTCAGAAAATGCAAGTCCATTTGATTCCTCCTGAAACCCCAAGATCCATCTTTGTTTACTTTCGGGGACTGTTCTATGATGTTGGTAATGACCCAGAAGGAGGTTATTATGCAAGGTATGTGATGTTATATTCTTTACTTTTGATTTTACTGCAAATTCTCTTTAGGAGTTGTCAAATGCCCTGTATTTGATTTCTGTTTGATTTCTTCTTTTCCTGTTTGGTCTTACAGAGGTGCTCGGGCATCAGTATGGGAAAACTTCAAAGACAACCCTCTATTTGACATCTCCACAGAACATCCAACAACTTACTATGAGGACATGCAAAGAGCAGTATTTTGCCTCTGTCCCTTGGGATGGGCTCCATGGAGTCCCAGATTGGTGGAAGCTGTCATATTTGGCTGCATACCAGTAATCATAGCGGATGATATAGTCCTGCCTTTTGCAGATGCAATCCCATGGGAGGAAATCGGTGTATTCGTGGCCGAGAAAGACGTTCCAAACTTGGATACAATCCTAACATCGATTTCTCCAGAGGTGATATTGAGGAAGCAGAGACTGCTAGCAAACCCTTCAATGAAACAGGCTATGCTGTTCCCACAGCCAGCACAACCAGGGGATGCTTTCCACCAGATACTAAACGGCCTTGCTCGAAAGCTTCCTCATGACAGGAGTGTTTACTTGAAGCCTGGGGACCAAGTGTTGAACTGGACGTCAGGTCCTGTTGGTGATCTCAAGCCTTGGTAGTATCCAGATGAGATTTTGAGGTCATGGAAGATGGTAGGCTGCTTTTGCAGACCATTGACACAATCAAGAGGCTGGGCTGTCGTAAGTGTAAATTTCTTTGTTAAAAAATGGATCTGTTTAGGTTTTAAATTTTGTTCTTGTAGATTAAGATAAATGATTGTATTAAAGTGATCATTTGAGTTGAGTTTGCTCCCTAATGTTTATGAGCCTATAATCGCTCCATTTTTTTAATACATTTTTAACCTTAAAAATCTGCTTCATCAGTCTGATTTGAGCAAAATTCTATATGCATCAGTTTTGAGATTCAAGGCCTTCACCATGGGCCTAAAGTGAATATTGCAACCGAGAGACGTTACTACTTACCAGTGGATGACGCCAGATGTTTGGGGGTTTGGCATGTTTTTCACAAGATTAAGATCTTGTTTTCGAGGTCTACTGTCTATTTATATAATCATTCGGCAAAATATCTAGCTCGCAGTATACATAAACTTAAGGAATCTTGAAACGGAGAAACATAAACCTCATACACTGGCTTTGGAGGGGCTCGTATCTCCCCGTGTTAAGTAGTTCTGTTTGCTTGACATGCCTTGAGACAACTATTATTACTATTGTTAAGAGGCTTGAAAGAGCATTTGCACTAAATACCATCAGGGTATTCAGCTCTGTAAGGCCAAAAATAACAGGGGTGGTCCTCTTCCTACATTAATTCATTAGTTAAACTGGCCATTTCTTCAATTCATAGTTGAGATGTAGGCATGCCAAAAACTGCCGATCATCGACAAGGCCCAAAGACAGCGGTGACCTATAAAACTAATAAAGTTTTGCACCCTACACTACTCTGAAGAACCAAGTGAAAAGAAAAAGGAAACAAAAGGAGGAAAGGCTCACAGTGTTCAAAACAAAATAGCCGCAGTCTTAAACAGGATAACTTTTTCCTTTTAACAATTAGAAGGTTTCGGTTTATACAGTTGTCTCAAATATCACAAAAAAAGAAATGCAACCTATCACAAACAGAAAGCAAGCAGGTCCCGAGGTTATCTGGAGCAGAAATTTTATCAATCACCTACGTTAGTGTGAGATGGAGTTGGATACTTCCACTTGACATCTTCCCATGTGCTCTGTCCGTTGGACAATTCCTCCACCACCGAGGTTACCTTGTCAAGATCCACACGGACCTGCTCTTTAGAGTCTCTCTCTCTGATTGTAACAGAATTTGTTGAATCTACAGTAATAGCAAAAGGCACACCGAGCTCATCTGTTCTTGCATATCTTTTACCAATTGAAGTGCCTACCAGAAAAACCACAAGTATGTTAGCTTTCTAGCAGGCCATAAGTTAACTAAACAAAGCACTTAAGGCACATGAACCATCTTCTAAGTCAGTAAGTGGCCAGGCTGAAATCCTAATGGCTTATCACCAAACAAAAAGGCAGCAGAGAAACAATGGCCAACTATGTTACATGAACCATCTCAAATATACTTTAAAATCATTTCAGTCGAAGCAGTCACCATCAGACGGATGTCCTCATAATAGAGGGACTTGGAGAGGATCTTAGTTTTTTGTAGTTTTTGAACCTAAGGATGAAAAAACAACCAAAATTTGAAATGGACATAAGATTATTTTAAGGCAATTCAAGAAGCAGGGAAGCTGGTAAAGGAGAACCTAAGATTTAATAACTTATGCATACTAGAGCTGCACATCATCGAGTTTTTGAGAAATATACAGTTGTTTGCTTGGAACATGTGCAAGCTCTATTAGTTAATTGACCTCTCCAGAACTGTATCACATGGTCAAAATTATCAGTCAAATTTCTGATATATACCTTAATTAAATAAAAATAAAAAAAGAGGAAGTGTGACCCTCTTAAGTGGGTCATACAAGTTAAAAGCAAGTGATAAACCATAAAACCAAACTACTCATAGCCCTAACCATAGGATGCTCTTAGAGACAATTTACGAGTTAACGTCATTTATTTAGCGAAAGTACCTGTCACATCAATCTTGGAAGAAATCCCCTTTAGGGTAAGAGACCTGGAAATTTGTTTAGCAACTGCCTCATACTGATGATTTTGAACCAATGGAAAAACTGTGCATTTGATGGGAGCCACAAGAGGTGGGAAGCGAAACACATTCAACTGTTCATCCCCATCCTTGCTAGGTCTCGTATAGAATGAATGCTCAAAGAGGCAGTATATTATCCGCCCGATACCAAAGGATGGTTCAATCACTGAAGGGGTAAAAACCCTCTGATGTTCTTTCTTTGTCTCCTTAGAAATTGAAACCATCTTTGATTTGAGAGTGACTGATTTCTCAAGAGTGCACACATAAAACTCAGCCTCTCCATTAGCTTCTAATGTTGCTTTCAGTGACATTGCTTCTGCTTCCTTCATGGCCTACCAATTACATGATAAACAGATGCCAACAAGCATTTCAGCACTTGAGTATCAACACGCAAGGGAAACTGAAAGACCAAAACAGTAACGAAAACAACACAGATAAACAGGATCTAAATGATTTTATCATTATATACCTCCAAGGCTTCTACTACATTCTTTTGGTTCCCCTTAAATTCAAGGCCCAGCTCCTTTTTTACTGGGGTTATAACCAGTTCCTGCAAATGCAAAGAACCGCAAATGTTGATTGGACATATATACAAGCCTAAAGGCACAAGTGAGCACACACACAATTCACAGTGTAACAGAAGGCAAGACACAGGGAGACAAAGAGACACACACCTCAACCTCCCTAGGTTCAGCAAACCTTTCATGAGCAACAAGAGGAACACTACTTTTTTCCTGACATTTACAACCAAGTTTCCATTTTGTCAAAATTACAAAATAAGATTAATGAATTTGTAGCAAATAAATTAAAGAGGTGTACATATTTTAACATGTGTTTATTTGAAGTTCTTACCGAGTGAGCACGAAGGTCATAGGCTGACCTGTCTGCAATACCAACACACTCGATCCAACCATATGAACACTCAATCTCAGCATCCCAACAATCCGCAGCATAGTGAGCCATTTCATTTGGGAGATGCTGCCTGAAACGTAGTCTTTCCTTGTCAATCCCCAGACTTGTCAGAAACAGGTACACCCTCCCAATGAAATAACCAAGGGTTTGGTTGTTTACAATTCCCTATCAAAGAAACATAATAAGAAAGATGGATAAATACTTCAACAACATCTAGGAGAAGATAATGACTGGTACAGAAGTTTGTATTCTTAAACAGGTACCAACCTTTGAAACAGCTTCACCTAGGCACATTTTTTTTGCAGCTTGGCCCGACAGTTGCAACTCTCTAGGAAACATGAGGAATTGCAAATCAGCAACTTCACTATACTTCGGATGGGACTTATCATCAGGATCCACAAAATGTTCTATTTCAGCTAGAGTGAACTCACGAACCCTGAGAAGCCCTTGCCGAGGAGAAATCTGGAATGATAATGTGCCAGAAAAGAGATGAAGGAAAAAGAAAGAAAAGAAGGGAGCAACAGGTATTATAAGGAACCCATTCTCTAATAGTTTAAACATGCAGATATACATTTAATGGTGATGGACATGACAAAGAAAAAAATATAAAAACTGATCATCTCTCCTGTTCATATTCAACTAACTACTATAGCATATAGGAAGCATGCAAAGGTTACTCAAACCCTATTGGAAGCCCTCAACTAATCGTTTAAATATGAAATCCATACTAAAGTATTCTTGGTTGTTTCTAAAAAATTTAGGCTACCCATACTTTATAGGACACATTTAACTAACTATTCTTTGAATCTAAACCATTGTGTTGCATCACTAAGGCTTGCAAAGAGCATATGAATCTGACAACATCTTGCTCCAAAAAGATTCATGCTCCCACGTTCCACAAAATATTTCCACCATATAAATGAAGATCTTTCAAGGATGAGGAAATAAAGTCACCCAGTAACATTCATCGATGTGACATAATCCTGAACAATCTGTCAACAATTATAAGAGAAGTACATTGTCTTCCAAGATGGTTCTGAATGTTTGATCAAAACCAAAGGCAAAATCAATGAAGGCTTACCCAACTTGACAATTTAGTAGTGTGATATCTAATTCACCAGATTTTTTTCAGAAAATCAAGAAAAAAAGAATCTGAACCAAGTTGGTTCTGAGTGTTTGATCAAAACCAAAGGCAAAATCAATGAAGGCTTACCCAACTTGAAAATTTAGTAGTGTGATATCTAATTCGCCAGATTTTTTTCAGAAAATCAAGAAAAAAAGAATCTGAATGAGCTACTCAATTCGTGCACAGAAGTTTATTTCATGTAATTCATATTAAAAAAGTGGCAACATGCAGTTATGCTATTTAATGCTGATTATATATCTCTTATGCTAAGCACAAATAATGCGCTGTTACTATTTAATGCCGATTATGTATCTTTTATGCTAAGCACAAATACCGTGTCATCAGTACCAACCTCTTAGTTCAGATTTTCAATTGAACTGGTTTTGAGAAGGTTTGGTCAGGAGAAGACACCCTTTACAATATATTTTTCTTTTTCACAACAAAGAGAAAAAGGTATGCACTAGGAACTAGGCTCATGGATATAAAATGCACCCATAAGGAAGTATGACCTAGGAAGATCACAAGGACATCCTTTGCTATATGAGGATTACCCTAAGAACAATCATATAATAGTCAGTGACACTTGCACTCTCTGGTTATCTTAGTGAAGTAATGCAGTTGATCTTGTTCAAACAAGTTTGCCCATAAGCATCTAGAAAGGTCATACAAAGTTGGTCATCAAAACATTGGCATATATAGAAGAACGTTCTTCTGACAAGTATATGGAGTTAAAAATAGTAAAAGTTACAGAAAGAGAAGAAACCTCATTCCTAAATGCTTGACCAATCTGTGCTGCTGCAAAAGGTAGCTTGTTACCATTATAATAATACAAATCTTTGAAGTTCACAAAGATGCCTTGTGCTGTCTCTGGTCGGAGATACCTACAAACATCATAAACAATCAATTTATGGGAAGCAAGGACTAATCAACTCAAGAAAAAAATTATCTGAAGGACTTTAAAATTGACTATTTTTGTCAGAATATCTTACCCTTGGACCAAACCAGTAGGCCCTATTGAAGTCTGAAACATCAGATTGAAAGGATAGGGATCGGACAAAGGATTCTTGGTATCTGGAGCAGCTATCCCATACTCTTTGATCTTTGCACCAAGTTCATCAGCAGAGAGATCATCCAGTACAGCTAGAATATGCTTCAATTCTGCTACCTTCTCAGATGGTAAAGTTAAGTCCTTCTCAATCTTTTCTTTGCAGAAATCCTTGAGCAAGTGGTCTGCTCGATAGCATTGACCAGTCTTTTCATCCTTTACCATGAGGTCAGTGAACTTATCCACATGACCCGAAGCCTTCAAGACAACCTCTGGGGTGACACAGGGGCAGTCCACTTCCAACATATTTTCCTCGAGAACAAAGTGCTGAATTAACATTTGACATACAATAGCTACGGTTAGCAAAAGCACACAGACCACTTATATGATACATGCTAGGATGTCACCAAATAGGAATTGAATGCATGAAGCAGTCAACTAAATAGGTCATCAGCCGCAGCAAGGCAAAGAGCAATTATGTTATGAGTTTGGGTCAATATCAGCCTCGCTAACACAATGAGATTCGTATCAATGAAGGCAACAAGCAGTAGAACAATATGCAGAGTCTACGCACTAAAATAGATTAGGCAAAACATGTACATGCGCATAGACCATATGATGCCACTATTGAGGAAAGAATAAGGCACACATTCCAGTTTCATTCATCACTTTCATCAACTAAAACTGACATTTACGTAGATCGTACTCTTGCAACTATTCCATATCCACACATTGTGAAAACATTTGTAGAAAATAGAAAATCATAAACCATACTACTGCATATTAGACAACGAAGTTGCGAAAACCTTAGTCTTATCCACCTCCACTAGTGAATTTAAAACCCTGTGGCTGTTTATGCAAGCTAACACGAAGCCAAGCAGCAACACACAATTCGAGCAGCCAAATACATAGAACGCGTTTACATCCTCGATGCACAGAATACGATAGAATAACTAACCTGACGCCAGAAAGCGAGGACATTAGCCTTAACAGCACATCCGGGCGGGCCATAATCGTAAAGCCCGGCGACACCGCGATATATCTTGAAAGACGGGATATAAAACAAGCGGCGCTCGAGAGTGTTGACGACGACCTGCCGGAAAGCTTCCCGGTTCACGGAAGAGTCACCGTTGCCAACGACGGCGTTTTTGAGGTCACGAGCTACTGCATCGACCTCGAGCTTAAGGGCTTTGAGGGCGTCGACGGCAGCGGCGATCTCCGGCTTCGGCGCACCGGCGGCCTTCAAGCTGCGGACGGCGGCGGACTGGGAGTCAGCGGCGGCTTGCTTTTCGGCAAAGGCCTTCCGAAGGGAGGCCTCCGTGGCGTCCATTGGTGGCGGATTCGCCGAGGCGAGGGAGGAGAGGCGCGAGAGACCGTGAAATGGAGATCGTTTCAGGGAGCGGAATCGGATTGGAAGAGAGAGAAAGCGCATGTACCACTCTCCACTCTCTAGGGTGGGATTTTTTTCGCCTTTTCTCGTCGCCTAGTGACACTGTAATGAAACCCACTAAAACATTTAAACGAACAAGTTAAGGTAACACAAATAAACATGAGAAGCCCATACAATTCATATCCGAGTTTTCCATGTTGATCACTACTCGGAAGAAGATTCAACTCAGTTTTTTCAATGGCATGATCGGAGTATGCATATGAAGATTCTAACTCATTACTATCTCCGTTTTTATAGTGAAAACCCAACTCATCAATATGTCCTAGGTTTTGATGAACCAGATTCAGATAAGAAGTCCGGGTAAAAATCCTAACGGCTTCTGGACATGCAGAACGATTAGCTTACACTTAGCGGTGGTAACCTGTTAATGTGTTCTGATTAGCAAATGGGTAAATTTAGTAATTCCGCTGATTACAGGCATCTTCTTCTCTACACAGGCATGTGTTTGAAAGACTGAAATAAAATGTGCATACTTCACCCACCATCTTTCTCTCTATATATAGACATGAAATTTGAAAGATTGAACAACTTCGAGAAAAAAGTAAAAAAAGTAACATGTACACATTCATTACGGCCTTTCAAAATAACATAATCGAAAAGAGTGCTATTTATCGCCCTAATGTCTGTTGTGTATTTTTAAAATGATGTAATTCATTTTAATTTATTTTCTATAAGTTTTATCTGGTTGTGTAAATTGTTCAATTGCAATTATTGTATCTTGAGTGAATTGTGCACATTATTTTCCAACAATTTCGAAAGAAATATTGTCCTAGAATGATGCACTCAAGAGATAAGTTAAACAAAACCTTGAAACCGGAAACTTTTGATGGAAGCAACTTTAGAAGATGGCAGAAAAAGATGGAATATTGGTTAACTTCCATCGGGTTATACTACCTTGTCCTAGAAGACCCACCTATAGCTGATCCTGAAGATCGTGAACCTGGTAGATCTGGAACTCAGGCTAGATACATGAATGATGATCATATATGTCGTGGGGCAATACTTAGTGCTCTAAGTGATAATTTATTTGATCTCTATCAAGAAGCTGAATCAGCTAAAATCCTTTGGAAAGAACTAGAGACAAAATAAGGATTAAAGTTGGAGTCAGAGCACAGTTTTAACATAGGAAATTACTTTTCCTATAAAATGGTCGATGAAAAATCAGTTGTCGATCAGGCTCATGAAATTCAAAACATAGTAACCAAGCTCCGCTCAAAAGGGATCACCTTTATTGAAAAGGTCCAAGCTTCAAAGATCGATAGATAAACTTCCCCATCGTGGTCGAATTCAGAAATCATTATGAGGCACAAGTCAATAATCCCTTTGAGTGGAAGAAGTGCTAGTTGCCTTTCAGATTGAAGAAAAGAATCGAAAGGTTTCGGACAAAAAAAGTACAGTTCAAAAGGACCCGAAGTCATTGCAGAAGTTAGTGAAAGGCCAACTTAGTAGAGTTTAAACAACCTAACTTCAACAAGAAGAAAAACAAACAAAGCAATTTACAAAACCCAAATAAAAGATTCGAAGGGACGTAAACAAGAGAACATGCTTTTTGTCGTGGAAAACTGGACACTTTGCCAAACGGTGTAGGCATAGGAAATACAATCCAGGAGAACAGAAGGATAAGGTTACCCCTCAGGCAAACATGATAACTTGAACCAGTTCTACTGGAACCAATGACAGGTTAGTATTATCTAACTGTGAGTTAAACCTGGCATATACACCCACCGATTGGTGGATTGATACTGGTGCTACTATTCATATCTACTATGATATTTCCTCTTTTTCTTCCTATCAGGAAGTAAAAGGGAGAACTGTGACGATGGACAATTCTAGTGTAGCACAAGTTATAGGAGAAGGAGAAGTGAAGTTGAAGTTTACCTCCGGGAACACTCTCACCCTCCATCGTGTGCAACATGTGCCAGATGTTCGAAAGAATCTTGTTAGCGGTTTTCTTCTGAGTCAATTAGGGTTTAAATTGGTGTTTGAATCAAATAAGGTTGTAATAACCAAAGGAGGTTCCTTTGTAGGCAAAGGTTATGTAATAGATGGTTTATTTAAGTTCAATGTATTTTCTGTTCATTCTGATAATAAAGCTGCTAGTTCATCTTTGTTTTTGTGCACGAATTCCCATGACATATGGCATGGAAGACTAGGACATGTGAACTCGAACACACTTAAAAGAATGATGAACTTGGACTTAATTCCCAAACATAACATAAATCTGAATAACAAATGTGAGATATGTGTTCAGTCCAAGCAACCTAGGAAACCTTTCAAGATAGTCAGTAGGAATTCTGACTTACTTGAATTGATACATAGTGACATATGTGAGATGAGCGGTATCTTGACTAGAGGAGGTAAGAGGTATTTTATTACCTTTATCGATGACATGTCAAAATACTGCTATGTGTATCTAATAAAAACAAAAGATGAAGCTTTTGAAAAATTCAAAACCTATAAAGCAGAAGTTGAAAACCAAACCCAAAAGACAATTAAAAGACATAGGTCAAACAGAGGAGGTGAATATTGTTCTGCAGAGTTTGGGAAATTCTGTGAGGAGTATGGAATCATTCATGAAACTACTGCTCCGTATTCACCCCAGTCAAACGGGGTTGCTGAGATAAAGAATAGAACAATTTTGGACATGATTAATTCTATGTTGTCTAGTTCTGGTCTTCCCAACAATTTATGGGGAGAAGCCTTACTTTCAGCTTGTAAAATACTTAACCGTATCCCGTATAAGGATTACCAGAAAACTCCATATGAATTATGGTGGAGTAGGAAACCTAGTCTTAAATACTTTAGAGTTTGGGGTTGTCTTGCTAAGGTTAAAGTTAATCTTAACAAAACAACGAAATTAACTCCTAAAACCTACGATGCTGCTTTCATCGGATATGCTGAAAATAGCAATGCATACCGGTTTTTGGTTATACGCTCTGATATACAAGAGGTCAGCGTAAATACAATCAAAGAAGAATGATGATCTTTGTGTTCTTGGAGAACATCTTTCCCATGAAAGAAAAAAAGGAAACAAGATGTAGGTGAGTCATCAAAATCACATACTGAGAGAAAAACGGTGAGTTGCCTGAAACCGAACCTAGGAGGAGCAAGAGACCTAGGATAGAGAAAAATTTCGGAGATGATTTCTATACCTTCCTTATAGAGGATGATCCTTTAACTTACACTGAGGCGATGCGATCTAGTGATGCATCTTTATGGGAGGAAGCTGTGAAAAGTGAGATGGATTCCATACTTTCACACAACACATGGGTGTTGACTGATTTACCTCCAGGGTCTAGACCTATAGGATGCAAATGGATTTTCAAAAGGAAACGAAATCCTGATGAATCCATTGAAAAATATAAAGCTAGATTAGTTGTCAAAGGTTATAGTCAGAAAGAAGGGATCGACTTCTTTGACACCTATTCACCAGTAACTAGGATCACTACCGTGCGAGTGCTAATAGCACTGGCAGCTTCATATAAACTCAAGATACATCAGATGGATGTTAAAACCACCTTTCTTAATGGTGAGTTAGATGAGGAGATCTATATGGAGCAGCCAGAAGGCTTTGTAGTTCCTGGTCAGGAGAATAAGGTCTGTAAACTAGTTAAATCTCTATATGGATTAAAACAAGCTCCTAGACAGTGGCATGAGAAATTTGATAAGGTAATTCTCTCCTATGGATTTAAGATATGTGATTTTGATAAATGTGTGTACTGGAGAGTATATGAAAATTCATTCATCATAATGTGTTTATATGTAGATGACATATTAATTTTTGGGAAAGAACATGTCAAAATTTTAGAGGTTAAAAAATACCTTAGTGATAATTTTGACATGAAAGATCTAGGATTAGCGAATGTGATCTTAGGAATCAGAGTCATAAAAGATGAGAATGAGATTTGTTTGACACAGTCTCATTATGTAGAAAAAGTCTTGAAGCGATTTGGCTTTGAGAATAGCAAACCAGTTAGTACACCATATGACTCTAGTGTTAAACTAAAGAAGAATGGTGGGGATAGTATTTCTCAGTTGAGATATTCCCAGATTATTGGTAGTTTGATGTATTTGTCAAACTGCACTAGACCTGATATCTCATATGTTGTAGGCAGATTGAGCAGGTACATGAGTAATCCAGATAAAACTCATTGGAGTGCTATTGAGAGACCCCTGAGATATCTGAAGGGGACTGTTAACTATGGGATACACTATTCCGGTTTACCAACTGTACTTGAAGGGTATAGTGATGCTAACTGGATCTCTGACTCTGATGAAACAAAATCCACTAGTGGTTTTGTGTTTACACTAGGTGGTGGTGCTGTCGCTTGGAAATCCTCCAAGCAGACCTTGATCACCGAGATCAACTATGGAGGCTGAGATGGTTGCCTTGGAGTTGGCTGGTGGGGAAGCGAGAATGGCTTCGGAGTCTGTTAACAGATATTCCCTTGTTGGATAAGCCTATTCCTGCTATCCTAATAATGAAAGTGAAGAGTAAAAATCACAATTCAAAGTCGTCTAGGCACATAGAGCTTAGATACAAGATTTTTGCGTAAGCTCACCTCCTTTGGAATCATAACTTTAAGTTATGTTAAGTCCATGGAAAACTTGGCAGATCACTGACCAAGGGCTTGTCGAGAGGACAAGTACAAGTTGCTTCGAGGGGGGATAGGATTAAAGCCTATTATTTGAGTTACCGTTGGTAGCAACCCAACCTATCTGAATGGTTATCCCATGATGAAGGTTCAATGGGTAAAAACAAGCCAACAGAGTGGCGGTAGGAGCACCAAAATTAGTGAATTTATTCACGCCCCATCTCTAGGAAGCTGGTGCTCAACCGCAATCATTTGAGGTTGGTAAAAACCTTAATGATATCGAGGCTATTATAGCAGGGTATAGAGATGCAGTATACCCCTGGAGATATCACCGAATGTGAGTATGACTGTGGGGCCGCAGTCTATAAGAGAATCTGGGCTTATTCTCTGAAGAGATATTCACATCACAAGATACCTACGCATGGCCGTAACGCACAACCCTGATGGAACTCATATTTCAGAACCAACTCTTGGTTGTTCGGTGTTTCTAAAACCTGTATATAAAGTCCAAGTTCAAGACTTGTTCACTTAGGACTGTTATGGGTAGCAGAACATCAACTAGACGGAGGTTCAAGTCCACAAGACACCTTTCGTCGAAAGCTTATGAGTACTGACTGCTTTTCCATTCTATCGAGTTATCTTTCTTGTGTTATGTCAGCTTGTCATTCTTGTGTCATGTCAGTTATCTCATCATTTTAAAATGGTGGGGAATGTTGTGTATTTTTAAAATGATGTAATTCATTTTAATTTATTTTATATAAGTTTTATCTTATTTCCACAATTGAGATGTATCTCAGATGGGAAAATGTTTGATTAACATATGAGAGGTCCTGGGTTCGAAACTCGGCACCTCCATTTGAGATTCATTTATTTTATCAGAAATAAGTTCGATATGACCGTTGATCTAGATCTAGATCCAGACCGTTGATTAACACGGTTATTGATCTGATCCATCAGATCAAGTTGGTTATAGATCGATGGTCAGATTGGAGTCGGTTACTGATGAACGGTCTGATCGGATTGGAGGGCAAAAGTGTCTTTTCACACAAGTGCCCAGGGAACCCTATAAATTGGGTTCCACAGATCAGTAGAGCAGAGTTCGTGAAGTTCTCGTTCGTTCTTGAGTTTGAGAGGAGAAATTAAAGATATTCTCTGGTTGATCCAAATTTTGAAAGAGTTCGTGTTTGATTCGGAGAAGCAGTAAGAAAAAGTTCTGAAAGAGTTCGTGAGTTGAGTCAACTCGGTGCACGAGTGAGTCAACTAGGTCTGTTGTATCTTGGGGAGAAGTTGCCAGTAATCCTAGTGCACAACAGGAGGCATATTTCTTTCGAAGTCAGTGACTACACGCCTCGGACCAGGTATTACCTTTCCAGTTACAGTTGATTACATTACTGTCAATTATTTGGAAGCGGTTCGGCTACAAGGTACGCATATTTGGTTTCTGGTTGTGTAAATTGTTCAATTGCAATTATTGTATCTTGAGTGAATTGTGCACATTATTTTCCAACAATGTCTTCTAGAATACTAATGGTCTTCGACCACCCTCTAAAATTGCACAAAGAAACATGCATGATCTAATATGAAAGACAAATATCGATTGGCAAGAGCATTGAAAGATTAAAAACTTGGGCTATAACTCAACAGTCACATTAAATTTATTGCTATGGGAGGTATGATCACCAAAATTAAATTGACGGTCTTCAAGGCAACCAATCCATATCGAGTTGGGTTGATAAGAAGCCAATGGGGCGACACGTGGTGATACTATATACCTCACCACACACAAGAGTGATGACAGACCAAAACCTGACTCACCCACTAACACGTGACATGTGGCACGATTTGGTGATGCTTGGATTTAGCTATCGACACGTGGTGCAATCTGAGAAAATTAGGTTACCCAAGAATTGCCCTTGACACGTGGTGAGTCGAAGGAATAGTTGGAGAGATAATCTATATAACTTAAATTTGTCATTATTTATTGATGTTGTATTAATGGTCGCGCCCTTTTGCATACCGACTCATTTTGCATACCGACTCATTGTACCTGATTACAACCCTCGATGGGATCCTCTCTATATTTTATATTGATAAGTGTCTAGGATATAGTATTTTGTAATAGTTTTTCATTAGGTTTTGTAGTTTGTTTTTCCTTATTTTGGACTTGTTAGATATTACACTGATTTGCCTCATTTCAGGTTGCGGAGCAATTCAGAGAAAAATTGGTGAAAAAAGGGCAAAAATGGAGCAAAAAAAGGCTAAAACCACAAAGTCTGGGCGGCACTGGCACCACAGTGCCGAATCCATCTTACGCTACGCCGAGCGCTAACCAAGAATTGCAAAATTCAGAATGTAGCGCTAGAGCGCTAGAGCGCTTTAGGCACCAAAATAGGCGCCATGGCGTCGGACTTCATTGAACCTCCAAACATTAAGTCTCCTAATCTTACTCCAACACTAAGTGTCAGTGCCTTTGACGCCAGTATGGCGCCAATGGCACCCAGAAGCCCAGAAAGTCTCCGATTGCCTAAATAAAAAATCCCAAAGAGTACTAATTCCTTTGGAATACTTCTTGGTCAAATTGAGGTCAAATAAGAAAGAACCTTGATCCTCTCAAGAGCAGGAGACCCCTTACCCACTTGCACTAAAAGTGGAATATCTCCCTCATTAGGAAGGCTATTAAAGCAAGCCCAGGGTCATTGAAAAGAGGAGGCCGATGAGAAGTTCTAAATAAGGTTTTCGACCCAAAACCCTAGAGCATCATGTAGAGA
The DNA here is from genome assembly GCA_019845555.1 of Aristolochia fimbriata. Classification (NCBI taxonomy): domain Eukaryota; kingdom Viridiplantae; phylum Streptophyta; class Magnoliopsida; order Piperales; family Aristolochiaceae; genus Aristolochia; species Aristolochia fimbriata. The sequence continues at coordinate 7,892,843 of CM034081.1, forward strand.
ACTGGAGCCAAAGTCAGTGCATGTGCAAAGGAGCAAAGAAGGAATCTAAGTCCAAAATAGGGTTTTTCTTTCCAACTTCTTTTTGCTTAATCATGTCTGAACTATTTTTTATTACTTGTGACAATGGATTAATTTTTTACTGATTGAGACTGCAAGTGATGAGTGGTGATGTAATGTTTTGACACGTGGTTATGTTAATTCAATTTGAGCTTCTACTTAGGTTATTACATCTTTTTGCATGTGATTTACTTAAGTTATTATCTTCCTTAACTAGGTACTGGTTTAAGGAGACATTAGGAGAGTGATTCTATGATGTTTATTGCATGATTATTAGACCTAAGTTAATTGCTATGTATAGGTTTTACTGGCTCTAGGTGACCTTACTAGCATGCGGTTTTAAGGATATGTTTCTGGTTCAAGGTGAGATCTTAGTTTAAGATTCCATATTATGCGATTCATAATTTTAAATTTACTGGTTCAAGGTTTCTAGAGTCTAAATTGAATGACTTTTACTGATACAAGGTGAACTAGGCTTTAATGAATCTACCTAACCGCCACTATGTTCAATTGGCGGCTCAGCGTTTTTGTCATCCATGTCCTATAATATAATAGTGGACTACAACTACAAAAAAAAATTCTCTAAAAAAAATACCACTTTATAACTGAAATACCACATTTAAATTGAAAATATAGTATTACAAATGGACATAAAGCTATCCAGCTGGAAAAACCATATCTTCGCTAATAACACCACATCAAACTTTGAATTCACAACTTCATGAATAAACAAAAAAAACCTGAATACATTCATTTTGGTCATCAGTGTTCTGTGACAAAGTTGCAAGGATGGAAATGATTATTTTCTGACTCGGTGACTATAACCTTTAACTTTAAATTCTGTAATTGATTGATTACAAACTATCTATGTCACAAACTTCTCAGATGGGAGACCTCAGCACCAATTGAAATAATATTTCATCAATGAACATTTAATACATGTCATCCATGAAAATGTACATGATATCAGCAGAACAGGCATGAGGGAAGATTAAGAAAGGACAATAATGGAAGAAGAAGGGAAGATTAGGGGAAGAAGAAGGGAAGATTAGGGGAAGAATAACATAATAAGAATTCAGTTAACTGGTACAAGTTGGTGAAGAAGAATACATACTAGAAGTTTATTTTTAACTAAATAAATTATATACAAACTAAAAATATCTAACTGAAATATACAACATTTTATATGAAACCACAACAATTAATTAGATGTGAACATAGAACTTCAAAAATCTTAGAACCTTCTTTCTTTGACTTCAGTTATGATGATTCACATCACCTTTTAAAAGAGTTTTTTCGTGACTTTTTATTAGGGTGTAATCAGGTAATAATTGAAGTAATTGGTATTCAGTTACCTTGTCCATTACCCATTACTCGTTTTGCTTGAATTAAGAATTGTTATTCCGAATCTGAATTTTTTACCCGTTTTGCTCGAATTAATAATTATTATTCTGAATCCAAATTTTTTATGGGTAAACAAATAATCGGGTGATATGTTGGTAATACTATATTTATTAATTGAATCATATAAACCTTAATAAATATTTAAATATCACAAAAAATATAATTAATATAAAAAATTATAATGAAATTATAATGAAATTTTAAAGAATAACTTTAATATCATGTTCATAATTATAATAAATACCAATAAAATTTCTTAAAATTCTGTCAAGTAAATAATAAGTGAGATTAATTAAAAGAAAAAGTATATTATTTCACCGAAAATCCGCCGGTCTGCGAAGAGGCCCGACTGAGAGAATAATTCGATTAATTCAGAATATTTTGTGTTACAGTTGTGTTTGCGTATAAGAAAAATGCGAGTACAATCTCCTATTCTTCCTCTGATTCGATCTCCGTGTGATTTTGGTGAAGTTTCGGCTTCTGCGAACGAACGTCAAAACTCGAGTTGCAGGAACGAGTGTGCACGAACTGTTGTGGCTTTGGTCGGTCGGACGGAGGTATTTGTGCTCTGCGTGTATCGACTTGTGACGTTGCCAGCGAACGTGTAGAGCTGCTCCAGTTGAACTGTTGAGTTGCGACGGGCTGCGAGATGCTTAGCTTCTTTGGCTCGAAAGAGTTTCTCTGTGCGTGAGAATTCTTCTCAATGAAAGAGTTTTCAGACCTTTGTTTTGAGAGAGAGAGCTTTTGCACTTGCAGTTGTTGAGGATTTTTCCTGGGAAAGGGGATCACGATCCCCTTTCTGCTGCCTTAGTGGGGAGAGGAGGAAGACCAGGAGCTTCCTCGGTTAACGACCAGACTTGGTTGTTTAACAGTTTAGGAGGTTTTTCTTGGCGTGGTGGCGCTAACCGTTTCTCGACGGCGACGGTTTTTCTTCGAGGGTGGCCGACCGTACTGGATGACGCCGGGCGGCATGGATGGGCTCTTGTTGGAGGTCTTCAAATTTTGATAGTCTACCCACGATCGTTGTTTGATGGATCGGTGGATTTCTGGACTTTGTCGAAATTGGGCCGTTCACATTTTGGTGCATACATATATATAATAAAAAAATTATCAAATTACTATTAAGGTAATAGGGTACGGAATATACATATTTATATCTATTTCAAATAGAAACAGGTAATTGGGTAATTTAGAAATCGGGCAATCGGGTAACCGAAATTAAAATAAATCATTACTTATCTATTAGGATTCGAAAAAATGGGTAATTGAGTAATCTAATAAAATTGACACCCTTACGTCCTATATAATACAATTCCTCTATTAAAAGTTGACCCAAATAAGGGATCAGATATTTACAATTATGTAAACATTATTAAATTGATGGGAGATGTCTGAACCTTATTAATTTGAATCAGAGAGCGACACGTGGGTCATTTTTACTTCTTCCCGCCTCTGCAAAACGAAGAGGTCCCAAAGCAGTGGAAGTGAAGTGGGAAGCAGATAAAAAGGAAGATCAAGATCATTCCTGCTTCGGATCTCAAGTTCTCTCTCTGTATGGCGAGTGTGCGCCTCAAGCTTTCACATATAGTTCGCTGCCATGAGGAATCCAAAGCTGCATTTCAGCAGCTGAAATCGCAGATCGAGATAAGCTTGAACGAGGCTAGTAGATCGTGGATTCTTGCTCCTCTTCGATTAACAATACCTTAGGAATGTTAATCAGTACGCGTGATTTCGATGATTTTAGTTTCTATAAGTATGAGGCGCATGCTGGATTGATCTGGACTGACTACATTTTGTGAAAATCTCGAGTTATTTGCAGGTTGAAGAAGTGTTCGTGTCTCTTGCAGCACCTTTGATGCGACTAGTAGGTCTCAAGACCGAGGAGATGGCTTCGGAAGGAAGGTCGAGTTTCATCGTCATTGAGAGGGATCCGCAAAATGTAAATATCACAACTTTTTCTAATCCTTAATCGTGATCGATTTTCGCATTCGTTGATCTTTATGCGTCTGATTTTCCGGCAGCGTAGCGGCTGCGGACTCGCCCGATCTGAGGCGTGGACGAGATCGTCGTCTTCTGGCGATGGAAGGCCCCCTGTTCCAACATTAGAGGTTATATCGATCGTCTTAATTGGAAGAAGGCTTGATCAGGTTGTTGTTAAAGGCTTGGCACGCGCGTTAACTCGATTCGTTTGAGATGCCAGGACAGCGAGAGCTACCAGGTGCGGATCGCCCGCGCGCGCGAGGAACTGACGGCAAAGAGCCGCCTCCACCTCCAGCATCTGGCCTTGCTCCTCCGACAGATAGAAAACAGCGTCAACTCCGGCCTAGACGGCTATTACCGGCGACTCGACGACCGCCGCCACGCCGTCCAGAAGGTCTTCCAGAAATCGAAGGCCTTCCTGGACGCCGTGCATCACGACAGCCGTGATCCGAAGGTAATCTTCTTCGCCGCGTGTAAAGTCCTCGTCGCCGTCTACGATCAGGTGGGATCCGTGTTCGGTTCCCTGGAGGAAGACACAGAGGAGCTGATCCAAGAGATAGGGAAACGAATGTCTAGTCCGTTAGCCGTCCACGCGAAGCGGCTCAAGGCGGACACAGACGCGGGTCCTACCTCCCGGCTTGCCGCTCTGGCGGAGGAGCTGGGAAGGGCGGCGAGAGACAGAGCAGCAGAGGTTGGAGAGGCGAGGAGGATAGCAATTGCGGCAGAAGAGGGAAAGCTTGAAGCGGAGAGAAAGTTGAGGGAATTAGAGAGGAAGACCGAAAGAATGAAGGATTATTTTGGCTCATATTGTGCTTATTTTGAGGTTGAACGGAGGATCGAAGGAGACAAGGTAGTTTCAAATTTCAAACCAGGGCTCTTTCTTCATTTCCGTCAAAAACAGGCTTGGGCTTTTCTCTCATTAGTCTTCTCTGTTATAGGCGAAGCAGGTGGAGGTAGAAGAGAAACGTCTGCAGGAAGGTGGATACGGTAGCACCCAAGGACCTCGCCAGAGTCTGTCGTCGGTGAGCATAAACCTCGTGCGGTCCAACCGCAGAAAGTACCCCCTCCTATCTCCGGCTACAGATCTGCGGGAGCCATCGACCAATCACGACAAATGCCTCCAGGTTTCTCGTGCAAAGACCACTCTCCGGCGTAAGATCTCGCCGACTCTGTATTCCCTGTGACAGCTCCAGACAGAACCTTCCGACGATTTGAAATATCTTTCTAAGACTTACAGTTTACTATTAAAAAGAAAAATCTGTTTTGCCCTAGAAACATATCTTCTAAGAAGGGCGAAATGTAGAACATTAGAAATTTTAGGATAACACAAATACATAATGAAAATGTGAATTAGACATGAGCTGAGATAATTTTCATTGTTTGATATTGATGAATCGTATGAAATATGTTCAGATGAATAGATCTCTCCCACTCCAAGACTGCTTAATTAGCCCATTCCTGATCCAATGAGTGAACCATGGTTCCCCTGTATCGATTCCATTCAAAATGACAAGGGTCTTCTCACTCTCTGAGCATCTCCAATTCCATGCATTTGAGATGGAAAGTTTTCTAGAGCAGCTTCCAAAAGCGAAAAATATGTCATTCTTACTGTCTCCCGTAGATGGCACAGAAATTCTCCAGCTACAAACACGAATACGTAGAAAACTCCGAGTAGTTATGCCTTCTCAAATTGATTAAGAACCAAATAATGGTACACATGACAACTACACATCCCTGACCCTCCCATTATAGCAACTGTACTTGACAATCTGCATATGAGCTTTAGCAGTAAACTTCAAATACATACATCTTTGTAGGCTCTTGAAACCTTCTGCACAGCATCTAGCTTTCTAATCTAACTTTTGTTCCATCTCCAGCTTCTGGAGCAAAGCTTTTTTTTCCTCTTCTGGAAGGGCATTATACATGAACACCGACTTGTCACCTATGTCATCCTGGATAAAGAAAACACAAGCTGAGTTTCAGAAAAATAGGAATCTCTCATCTCAGCATGAATTGCTGCAAAATAACTTCTTAGACCAGCTCAATTCTCAAATACAAACCTTAATGGGCTGTGTAAATTTCCTAGCTGCAAAAATGACAAACAGAGCAATCCATATCCCAAGTGCACTAAGTTTCCCATTGTTATCCATCAAACCAGTCTGCACAATTCAAATAATCTTCAGTGTGACAATCCCATCCATCTCAATTGTTGCAACATGGTTGGAATGTGTATTCTATTGCTGTCAAGTCTTAGCATGGACACAGTATTGATCTCCTTTTAATTTCACTTGCATAACAAACCACTGGGTGTCTGTCGATCTCAATCAAGATGCCCTTAACAGTCTTAAGCATTGTATCATGACCTTTAAAAATGTGTTATGAATATTGATAGATAACTGTATCAAGCATCTTGCCGCAAATGTGTAAGGCATTGATATATAGAGGTATCAAGCATTGTATTACCCACATAGAATCCAATATTCAATGGTGATCAAAGCTTGGCAACGAAACAAGGATTTTTTCTATAATTTCCTTGGAAACTATATGAATAACAGCTATATAAGAAATTAAAATGCTTCCACACAGTTTCCTAAACTTGCAATAATTATAAGATCTCAATTTAAAAATTTCCCAGAAACATATAATCAACAAAAGCATTTTGAGCTAAATGACCACAATGTTTCTACCCTGCATATTTCCAGCAAACGTGTGAACTAAATGACCACGATGTTTCCTTATATCCAAATGTCATAAGAAAGAACATGCATCAGTTCGAGAAAAATACCAGGTGTCCAAGAAGTAAAGTTGGGATAACAAACGTCAACACAGCAGCTTCCAGCTTTCCATAACAGAGGCCTGCACATCACAACAAACATTCCAAAACCAGGATCAAACAAACTTAGATATTGTTGAACTCAAGGAAATTATACTTATCACAGTGTGGTGGAGACAAACGAAACTCTATAAAGTTACCTTCTTTGAACACGAGTCCTGTTAGTGCAGCGAAAAGGGGCCCTACAAGCCAAACAGCTGCCGGGTTCTCAACTACATACTGCACCAAGGTCTTGTCCACAGGATGAGCAAGACTCAAGTAAGTTGCGAGGGACCCAACAGCTCCAAGAGCCCAGAAGGCTTGAAGGGTGCGCTTAATCGGGGTAACATAGATATGGATTAAGAACAATGACAGGCCCAAACCCCCGGCTCCCAGTACAAAAAATACATCAAGATATTGCTTTAAGACATCCCCCAAAAATGCGTCCCCGGGTAGAAAAGCTGTTGAAGCAGCAACTACAAATGAGGCAGCAGCAGTGACCAGTCCAGATCTGTATAATATCACCTGAGTCAACTTCTAAATCAATCACTTGAACTTCTCTATTATTCTGTGAATCAATTCTTTTGAATTGAAACTAACCAGTATCTATATATGCTAAAGCTTAAAAATCTGTTCTAAGCCTAACACAACTACATAAAGATATTATAAATAGAGCATTTAAAACCATAAATGAAAGTACAAAGTATCCATATATAAAAAATAAAAAAATCATAACTCAAAGCAGAATTTAGGATTATATTGCAATTTTTTTATAAGACTTTATTGCGAATTTAATAACTGAAAGTATGGAAGAGTACAGAAGAAAAATTCATGATTATGCTATTCTAGATTTTCCTTTTGGTTATTCATTTTCAAAGAAAGTAGGATAACTCGTAATGAAAGGCAGAGGAATGCTGATGGGATTCTTCTGGGTTCTGCTTACTGTTTTTTTTTTTCTTAGTTATTAGCCTTCAGGATTGTTCTCTAAATCTTTTGTTCTTCGTTTCAAAAAATTTCACAATGCTTCAGCATAACTGCCCTAATTCTCATGCAGCAAATTACAAAGTTGCGGATTTGAAAATTTTAAAAAGAGGAATTTGGAAGTGATTACAGTAAATTCTTCATCAATCAATACATCGAGAACAAGGCACGCTAATAACTTTGAGGACTGTTCAAGTTATAATTCCAGCTATTTAGAATTCGATGTTCCGAACCCGCCGAGTATAAAAGAAAAAAAAAAAAGCCATCTTGAAAAAAACAAATTGCACAATTTTCAGCAGTCTCGAAGCAGAAGAAGAAAAGAAAAGTGGTACCTCCTGAACATCAGAAGACTCAACAGTCCAAGGCCCATATATCCCTTGATAAACCGTTCGATCAAATGTCTGCTGAGACCCTTCTCGGAGAGCTTTGCATTTTACAGAAGCAAATCGACGCAGTGCGGCAGAAGAACAAGAACAAGCAGTAACTTGAGAATCGGAAGAGAAACGAGGGGAAGAAAGGGAAGGGGGCCGCAAACGACATTTCGTATCTGATTTTCGAACTATTGGGGGGAGTTTCGGTGCGGAAGATGTGAGTAACGCCATGCTCCCGCGCTTTTCTGGCTTTTCGGGTCTCCCTGATCGGATCGTTTCATTGCCTCATAATCATTCTGCAAATATTTCTACTTCTAACCAAAGACGATAATGTTCTGGAAATTTAAAATTCCTTCAAAGCCTTTTTTATGGGAGAATTACGACTTATGGATTTATTATTGCTTAAATATTGAACCATGGATTTATAGTTATAAAATATTGAGTCATAGATTATAGGATGAAAATACCCCTCACTTAACCCGCATAACATATGAGTTAATATTCTATAATATATTTATTTCACCAAAAATCTGCCAGTCCGCGAAAGGGCGCGACCGAGAGAGTAATTCGATTTGCGATAGAAAATTTGTGTTACAGTTGTGTTTGAATATCAAGGAATACGATTACAATCTCTTAGACTTCCTCTGATTCGATCTCCGTATGAATTTGGTGAAGTTTTGGCTCTGGCGAGGACGTCAAAATGTGAGTTCGGGGATGAGTGTGCACGAACGGTGACGACTTTGGTCGGTCGGACGGAAGTATTTGTGTTCCGCGTGTATCGACTTGTTGACGTTGCCGGTGAACATGTAGAGCTGCTCCAGTCGAACTGGTAAATTACGACGGACTGCAAGTTGCTGAACTTCTTTGGCTCGAAAGAGTCTCTGCGCGTGAGAGTTTCTGGATGAAAGATTTTTGAACCCTTGTGAAAGAGCTTTTCTGGCTATTTGTAGCCGACTCTGTGCAGTTGTTGACGGTCGATACTTGGAATGGGGATCACGATCCTCTTTTGGCTGCTTCTTTTGAGAGAGGAGGAAGACCGGGAGCTCCCTCTGTTGAATCCCTTGAACGAGGATCGTGCTCCTCTTTTCTTGGCCTCTGCTGTTGATGGCCAGACATAGTTGTTTAATTGCTGGCTTAAGTGGCGATGTGACTTGGTTGCTGACGCGACGGTTTCCTGCTGACCGTGGCGTCGACTGTATCGATGACGCGACGGCATGAGTGGATTTGACGATGGACTGCGATAGAGGTCTTCAAGATTTGACGAAGCCTACCCAAGATGATCAACTGCTGGGTTGATGGTCGTCCGGGCTCGTCGCATTTGGGCCGTTCACATTTTGGTGCATACAGATTGCCCCGTTCGAGACTTGACTGTTCAGAGAGAACGATCAAGTTTCGAATGTGAAAAAGAACAAACACAACGTACGCACGCTTTTTTTTTTTTTGTCGACCCTCTTACTCTTTTAGCGTCGTTTATCTTTTCGTGTCCACATCGTATCCTTTTCTGTCCTCTTACTCTTTTAGAACAGTGTATATTTCTGTACACTAGTATCTTGTATGTATTTTTTTTTTTGGCTCTCTTACTGTTTTAGAGCTGTGTGCTTTTTTCAATTTTCTCTTTTTTTTTTTATATACGCATACATATGTAGTATGTACGGTATAGAGAGAGAGTGTACCTGAGCAGAAGATGTTGTTCAGGCTGAGTGTCGACGCTGAATTGAAGTCGACTGAACAGAGGTTGTAGCTTACTTGAGTGCCACGGCCGAATGTTGCTTCAGATGATTTGGTCGCATGCAAGAAGGAGAGCGAAGTCAGTCGCGATGCGGTCATCACGTCGGGAGAAAGCCACGCACTAGAGTGAAGCGCAATGGTTCTGCTCCAGTTCGGCCGTCCTCTCGGCGAGATATGAGAATGCCTTTGACGAGTTACGTTTTGAAGGAAAATGGCCAACTGGCTAATCCTCTTGGCAATTGTGATAAATTATGGCGACTTCGATCCAGTTTGGTGACTTTGTGTATGTCGCACCAGAGAGAAGCGCAGTTTCGGCGACTTGGTCGTTGTGCTGAGGAAGGAGTGCGCACCCGAATCAGGCTTGAGAGGCCGAATTCGAGTTGAGTTGAACCGAAGTACTTTTTATGATCTCAATTGACACACCGGGAATAGAACACATGCTGAGGTAGGCTGGTTTGAGTCACGCCCTGGTTGAGTTGAGCCTCCCAGCGAGTTGGGATGTTTCTCCCGGCTTGTTTCGTCGAAATTGACTTTTCGTCTTTGTCGATGGTTTGGCTTCAGCGCAAGTCGCAGAGGAGTTGAGGCAGCGACGTGGGTCCCACCTTCCTGCGCAATAGGCTCCTTCTTAAGTGGGGGAAGCCCTAATCCACTCCCCGTGAGATTAGGAAAGTCTGGTTAACTCCTGCGAATTTAAGTGTTCCCAGGGTGACTGCGGCTTGCTGCTTCTGCGATTTGTGGTGCCTGCGAGTTGGCTGTCTGCGAAATTAGGTCTGGGAGACTTTACGATTTGGACTGTGCCTTCTGTCTGCGTTTTTAGGTCTGGGAGATAGTCTACGACTTTGACTGCGAATTGCTATTTTCTTTCTGTCTGCGTTTTTAGGTCTGGGAGATAGTCTACGACTTTGACTGCGAATTGCTATTTTCTTTCTGTCTGCGATCATGGCTTGGGAGACAGTATGTGATTTGGCAGACTGCAGATTGTGAAGCTGTGAATTGGGAGGCTGCGAACTGCTGTCTGTGAATTGGCTGCGATTTGACTGTCTGTGCATTGCTTCTGTCTACAACTTTCCTATGCTTCGTACTCCTTTTCTGGTCCCGGCTTGCGTTAGAAGTTCTCTACGAACCAGAATTTAAAGGTACTGTATGCAAATTTCTTCTCTCCCGGCGGTCTCGGGCTGAATTCGAGTCAGCCGGGGTCCCCACTCTCTTTTCTTTCTTCTTCTCTTCCTCCCTCTTTCTTCTTCTTTTTCTCTCCTCTCATTTTCGACTCCTCCCTCAGTCTCTTTTTTTTTCTCATTTTTTTTTTCTCATTTTTTTTTCTCATTTTTTTTTTTCTCATTTTTTTTTTCTCTTTTTTTTTTAAATTTTCTCTCAGTTTTCTTCTCTCTTTTCTGTCTCTCTCAAATTGTATCTTTTTCGCATTCCAGGTGTCTGTCGATTTGTCATTGCGACAGACTGACAACCTTTTCCGCGTCGTTTGGCTAAAAGTCGAACACTATAATTTTGTGTCGCACCTGGTTCTGTCGTTAGGTGCTGAAGTTGATTTGGGTCGCACCTGTCTGGGTCGTCGGGTGCTGCAATTTCGTTTTGGTCATGCTCGGCTCGGTCGCTGGGCGCAAGGCTTCTTGTTTTGTGTCCGACTCTGTCGCCGGATGCTGATTGTTTGTTTCGAGGGAGCCCGATTGGGTCACCGGGAGACTGTGCTTCTATGCTGCATTTGGCTTGGTCTCCGAGAGCTGCGAGACTCTGTTTTGATCGCACCCGGCTCAGTCGCCGGGTGCCGCAGTTTTGTTTCACGCCCTGCCTGGTCGCCGGGGATTGAGTTTCTGTTTCGGCTGATCGTCCGTGGATGCTGAATTCCTATTTTGGTTGAGCCTGGCTGAGCTGCTGGGGTGTCTGATCTCCATGTTGTCGCATCCGGCTTGTTCGCTGGGTGCTGTTGTCGCATCTGGCTCGGTCTCCGGGTGCGAATTGTTGTGTGGTCGCATCCGGCTTGATCGTCAGATGCTGATTTTTGTTTTAACTTTGGCCGGCTCGGTTGCTGGGTGGTTGAACTTCTGTTTTAATCGCCGGGTGCCGAGATTTTGATTCGGCAAAGCCCGGCTGGTCGTCGGGAGGCTGAATTTCAGTGCTGGTGCACTTGGCTTGGTCGCCGGGTGCTGTTGTCGCAAATGGCTTGAGCGTCGGGTGCGAGCTGTTGAGTGATCGCAACCGGCTTGGTCGTCGACAATTTCTTTTCTTTCGCTACTGCTTCTTTTTGTCGCTGCATTTTTTTTTGTTCTTTTGCGTCAGCTTCTTTTTTGTCGCTTGCTTCTTTTTGTTCGGTGACTGCTTCTTTTTGTCGCTGCATTTTTTTTGTTCTTTTGCGACAGCTTCTTTTTGTCGCTTGCTTCTTTTTGTGCGGCGACTGCTTCTTTTTGTCACCACATTTTTTTGTTTGGAGAGGAGTTACGTAGCTGGCTCCGTTTGGTTGTGTCTGACTCGGTCGCCTGGCAGTGCCTTTGTGTTTTTTTTTTGTTGCGTCCATTTTGTTGCTGGACGCGGTTTTTGAACTGTGCTCGGCTCAGTTGTCGGGCACAGTACCTTCTGTTTTGATCACGACCGACTTTGTTGCCGGTCGCCGGGTGCAGGAGTTTGTTGTTTTGATCGCGGCCAGCTTTGTTGCTGGTCGCAAATCTTTGAATTGTGCTCGGCTCGGTCGTCGGGCACAAGAATTTGCTATTTTGATCGCGGTCGGCTTTGTTGCTGGTCGCAAAATTTTGAATTGCGCTTGGCTTGGTCGCCAGGCATAGGAGTTTGTTGTTTTGATCGCGACCGGCTTTGTTGCTGGTCGCAAATCTTTGAATTGTGCGTGGCTCGGTCGTCGGGCATAGGAATTTGCTGTTTTGATCGCGACCGGCTTTGTTGTTGGTCGTGAATCCTTGAACTGTGTTCGGCTCGGTCGTCGGGCGCAGGAAGTAGTTGTTTTTTTATTGCAGCTGGCTTTGTTGTTGGTCGTGATGCTTTTGAACTATGTTCGGCTCGGTGGTCGGGCATAGTGTTTATTTTGCTGCATTCGTTTCTCGTCCAACTCAGTCGTCAAGCACTAGGATCGAATGTGCGGCGTCTGGCTCTATCGCCAGATGCTAAATTATCCATTTGGTTGTATCCGGCTCGGTCGCCAGGCACTGGAGTTTGATTTTGCTAGCGTCTGGTTTGGTTACTGGGCGCGAGGCAGCTTGTTTTGGTCGCGTCCTGCTCTGTCGCCGGGCGCAAATTTGTTGAGTTGTGCTCACAGAGAGCTTTGCTTCGAAAGTGATTTGGTTTGCCGGCCAAGTGGTGTTTACCCTCTCTCTTTTTTTTTTCTTTCTCCGTTCTTTCTCTTTCACCGGCGACTAGTCTTTTTTGTCGCCCCCTTTTTTTTTTACTTGTGTTTTCTATTTTTCTTCTTCTCCCTTTTTTTGTTTGCGACCTAGACTGCTCCATCCCTGGTCGCAGGAGATGCATTTTCTTTTTTTTTTTTTTTTTTTGAATTGAGAGAAATGAATTTGCGTGCTGACTTTTTTCCTGCTGTCGCAGATGATCCGCGCGCGCCGGCGTCTTTTCTCCTTCCTCGGTCTGACCATCACCACCATCAAGACCGTTGTGAGGGGCGCCCTTCGGGACTGTTCACGAATCCGTGATTCCAAGGAAGAACAGAAGCCACTGTTGTTGGCTCTCGGGGGACTGTCAGCCTATGGCGGTTGTGACGTAACTGCGCCAACAGTCAAGGTTGTTCACAACCTGTGGAGTCGCCCTGTTGTAGACGAGGATGACCAGATTTGTTATCTCCCGGGGGTCTACGAAGCTTTGCCATCTCCACATCAGGCTGTAGGCAATGTTTTGCTGAGTCTGATGCATGATTAACTGATCCGTTTCACGGTGCCGAAACTTAATATCGACAACGACTGGTTCAACTCTTGGGAGAGTCGACCGGAGGTGAACGTCGCCCCCTGTCCCATGCCTTTCTACTTCGAATGGGCAGATGTCATCCTCCATACTTGTTCCAAGTTGTTGGCCGCGACAGACCTTACTCACGCAATTCGAGCCTCCATGTTTTCGTATCGGTGCTGCAGCAACGTCATTCATTCTTTTCTGGAGGTCTGGTGTTCCTTTACCAACACCACTTTTACTTGTGAGGGAGAACTATCGATTTCTATGTGGGATATTCACCAGCTCGGCGGACTGCCTCTCTTCGGGAGCATCTACGATGAAGTGACTCCAACGCTTGCAGATTTCACTCAGAGTCGCTCTATGCCGCTACCCGAGAGTATTTGATACCTCATCCTTGCATACTACCAACTTTTCTGTCGTCCGAGAGCTTCGAACGTGGAAGGATTTTTTGGGGTTTCTATGTCCGAGTGGGTATCCTTTTGGTTCCATACCGAAGGGGACGCGCGACCTATAGAAGACCCGTGGACTGATCATGGGAAGACGACAGGCTTTCGGAGTCCTGACCGTTTGGCCGTGCAGAATCAACCCTTCTCCGAGCTAGGAGTTCCTGACGCCCTCGCAGATGAGGTCTATCTGGCTGCCTTTTTGTCATTGTGGCTCAGTCATTTTGTCTTGCCTTTACCTGGCAGCATGCTGCGATTAAGTGCCTTCAAGATGGCCTGTTTCATGGCCAGTGGTAAGAAATGTAGTCTGGCCGGCGTGGCTTTGGCCAACATTTATCGAGGACTCAACGAATTTTCACCAGGGAGGGTATCTTGGCCATTCGTCTATGCATGGCTCACCCAGCGGTTCGGCGTTCACGAGGTTGACTCCAGCGACGGCGACAGACCCCTCATGATGCTTTATCGCAACCCGGAGCTTGCTCGCGTTTATACCCAAAAGGAGGCTTATTCTTTGTTTTGGCGCGGCGGAGTGCGATGCTGGTATCTTTCGGAGGCTCTTCCCCCCGGTCCGATCCTTGACAAGGCTGGTCACTTCTCATCTCGGATTGAAGTGGAATACTTCCGTTGCTTGCGGGCGACGTTTCTAGTCTTGCGGCAGCGCGACCTTCTTGTGGTGGAACCTTACAATCCTCACCGATTTGCTCATTAGTTCGGGTTTTGCCAAGACTTGTCGGGTGTGCTCTTCTCCGACCAGCAAAAATCGACTACAGTAAACGCGTTCGTGGAGTTATGGCGAGCAGGGACTACCTGTCCCCTTGGCAGTGTGGAGGTTCCTGCCTTCCTGAGTCCCGCCTCTGACCCTGGTGTGACGTCCCTTTTTCGGGAGTCCTGGCTTGAGGCAGTCGTTCCTCTCTTTGAGGTAATAACTTTTTTTTTTTTTTTTTTTTTTGCTGCTTTCCTCACCTCCTCTCTTTGTTTTGATTTCTCTTGCTCTCCTTTTTTATTCAGCTTGCATGGAGTCAGTTCACCGATGCGCCTGCGCCGGCAAAGGCCTTGCCACCTGCGCAAGCTGGTGGTGATGCGGCGGGTCGCGACTGAAAGAGTTTGCGAAAGGGTTCAAAGCCTCCGATTTCTCCCAAGGCAAAGAAGAGTAAAGTTGCGAAGAAGCAGGCGCCTCTGCCGAAGGTTGCAAAAAAGAAGATGTTGGCTCTGTTGCAAGTCGCGCCAGCGAATGCATCGTTATCCGCAATGCTTCCTTGGCCAGTAGTACTTTCTTTACCAGCTGATGATGCTCATTTAGGCAAGGGGAAAGGATTGGCTAAGTCGGCGGCTTTGCCGAAGAAGGCTGCTTCGACAAAGAAGTCTGTGGCTCCGTAGTCAGAGCCATTCATTTTCGTCCCACCTCCCTTCAAGAAGCGGCTGCGGATAGGGATGGCAACGGGTTCCCGTTAACGGCGAACCCGGACTGACCCGACCCGCTTAAAGCGGGTTCGGGTTTGTATTCTTTCCCCACGGGGCGGGTTTGGTATTTTGGAGCGAAACCCGTCAAGGGTTCAGGGCGGGGACGGGTTTCGCCCCAAAAACCCCACCCGACCCGCTTAATATTTATTAAAAAATAAAATATTAAAAGGTAAATATATAATAAAAAATATATTAATAAATTTTATGTTTGACAAAATATTTAAGTTAAGTATTTATATGTTTATAGATTTATAATATTTATTTTCGATTTTTTTATATTTTTAAAAGTTTTAATATTAAATATATCATAATGGGTCGGGTCGGGTCGGGTCGGGTTTCGCGGGTTCGGGGCGGGTTTTTTGCCCCGCGGGGAGAGTTTTCGTGGGGACGGGTTTCCCCGGAATTTCACGGGGCGGGGACGGGTTTCCAAAAACCCGCCTCGCCCCGGCCTGTTGCCACCCCTAGCTGCGGACTGATCGAGGTAAGCCACTGACGAATTTAACTCCACTTTCTGTCGTTCAGCCTTTGGAGACTCCTTTGTTGGGGTCGGGAGAAAAGGCTAAGGAGTCGGCGCCTCTCGACGGGTCTGTTGTTTTGCTGACTGTAGAGCCAGTGGTATTGTCACCTGCACCAGCGACCCAGGATGGAGTTCAGACAGTCCAGGAGTTTGGTGACCTCCCTACTGATGATCTTGCCATCGTCGTAGCCCCATTTGCGGATCAGCCCAACTTTCGGCAGGAAGATTTGTTCGACCTTGCCGAGTTGGAGGTTACCCATCAATTGGGGTGGGTCGAAGAGGGAGTGTCGTCTACCGTTGCTGTTGATGAGCTGTTAGTTCGTGACGCCGAGTGCCCGACGACTACTGTTGGTGAGGGCATAAAACCTCTTCAGCCTTCGGCTGGGCCAGTTGTGGCCGAGGGGCTTATGGTGGATGCCGGAGTTACTGTCGTGGGTGGATTACAGCACCCTGTTTCTGATTCGGGCCTTCCGGTTGCTGCGACTTCGAGGAGGGAAGCCTTTGTGACGTTTCCTCCTAGTAGTGGAGAGGCAACTCTTGCTGCCAAGGAAGGAGCTTCGGGTTCAGCTTGTCGACCCATTAGCGAGAATTCGTCAACTTCACTCCCTTCGTCGGTAAGCATTTGTCGTCCTCTTCCCTTTTTTTTGTTCTTTCCCTCTTTTTCTTATCTCCCCCCCTTTTTTTTAGGTGTCGGCCTTCTGTCTTTCGGCGAGGTCGAGGCTGTTAATGCAGCGGTCCACTTTGGGGCTGTGGACAATGTTCGTCGAGTCGGTTTTACTGCTGGCCGACGACCCATGTTCGTCGAGTCGATTTTAGTGCTGGCCGACGACCCATGTTCGTCGGAGATTGTGGCGGACACCCGCTCCATTCTCGATCACTTGAGAGGAGCCGGCGTCGACACTTCGGCTCTGGAGCAGTGGGTGGAAGACTTTGCTTCGGAGGTGGATCACTTTCAACAGTTGCGCAACTCCTTGGCGGGGAAGCTTAGTTTGGCTGAACGGTTCGCTGCCGAAGCTGAACTCGTCCAGTCTGTCCAGCGGGTGAGCCGTCGGCGCGACAACTTAACGGTGGATTTGGATAGACGCCAGGCTGAGCGTGAAGCTGTTGAGGCTGAGCAGAAAGCTCTTCGTGATCGTCTGGCATTCGTCTCGTCCCAACTCGACTCTATTAATGGCGAGCTAGCGACCATCCGAAGGGGAATTGACGCCAGCGAGGAGGAAGCTTCTGCTCTCGAGGACCAGCTTGCTTCTGTTCGTTCATGCCACGTTCTCAGCGAGGCCGAGACACGGGAGTTGTCTGAGATTCGCGCTGAAGTGGTTTGGCTACAGCGACGAGTAGCCGACTTCGAACTTCCTCAATTTTGATGTAGCTCTTTTTTTGTAGCCTCTCTTTTTTTTCTTTTTGTTTTGCGAGGCTTGAGTTTTTGTAGCCTCTCTTTTTTTAGTTTTGAGGCTTACATTGTTCTCATCACACATTTTTTTTGCAATAAGAAGTACTGTTTCTTTTATTCGTTTTCTTTTCTTTTCTTTTCTTTTTCGCTGCCCCTTCATGCGTAGAAGCGTTTGAGGAATTTACCGTTCGTTATCGGCAGCTCCGAACAGTTAGAAGTGACTAACTTGTAGGCGCCATTGGTGTAGGCTTCCTGCATCACGTACAGTCCTTCCCATTTCGGCGCGAATTTGCCCCCGATTTTGCTCGTAAAGAGTATTGGCCGTGTGACTGGAAGCACGAGGTCGCCTTTCTGGAATGACCTGAGCCGTACCTTGTTGTTGATGGCCCGTGTCATTTGAGACTGGTAGCACTCGAGACGTTGTTGTGCCTCGAGTCTCTGCACATCGAGTGATTCAAGTTCTGCGAGTTGCAACTTGGCGCATTCCTCTGTCGTCAGCCCTTCTCTTATAGCAATTTGTAGAGAGGGAAGTTGTACTTCGAGAGGGAGCACTGCTTCGGTGCCGTAAACTAGCGAATATGGAGTCAACTGGGTCGGCGTTCGAAATGAAGTTCTGTACGCCCATAAGGCTTCACCGAGTTTTTCATCCCAGCTCTTTTTGTAAGCTCCGATTGTCTTTTTAAGGATTTTGCAAAGCGTTTTGTTGAATGGTTCGCGAATCCATTGGCTGTTGGGTTGTAAGCCGACGATGTCTGCTGTTGTATGTGGAATTTCTCACAGAAACGGTCCATGACTCTGTTTCTGAATGGCGTACCATTGTCCATCACTATGTATCAAGGGACCATGTATCGATAGATAATTTGGGTCCGGATGAAATCGGCAACGGTGGTAGCTTTGACTTCTCGGTAGGCAGCAACATCGGCCCATTTCGAGAAGTAGTCGGTAGCCGCCAAGATGTATTGCCTGTCGGAGTCGGATTTAGGAGTGATGGGACCAATGATGTCCATCCCCAAGCTTCGAACGGCAATGACGCGATCGTCGGGTGAAGCGGCTCCGGTGGCTGGTGTATGTAGTCGGCATGGAGTTGGCACGGTTTACAGGTTCAAGCCATTTCGGTGGCGTCCCTGACCATCGACGGCCAATAGTAGCCCAGTCGTTTAACTTGTAAATGGAGCTTCGGGCTAGCCTGGAGCGCGCCGCAAATTCCACCGTGTGTTTCTTTTAGGACTTGCAATCCCTCTTCTTTTGATAGGCAGCGAAGAAGCAGACCTTCGTACAACCTCCGGTAGAGTACGTCATTGACGAAAACGTACCTTGGCGCTGCTAGGCGAATTTGGACTAGCTCTCGTAGGTCGACCGGGAGTGTTCCGTAGCGAAGAAAATTTGAGATAGGCTCTCGCCAATCTCCAGCTTCGTTTTGGCTAGCCGAGATAGAAAAAGATTCTTCTATCTCTTCTACCTGTTCTTCGTCTATTTCTTCTTCGGCTGGTGGAGGGATTACCCATCGTTCGCAAATGGGGACTTGGCTCGGTCGTTCGTCGAATTGCACTAGACTGGCCGCAATTCCAGCCAATGTGTCCGCTGGCCCATTTTCGGAGCGAGGGACGTAGTGGAGTGAAGCTTCCGGAATTTGGGCTAGAAGTTCACCGACATGTCTCCAAAACGGTACGAGCTCGAGTTTCTTTACTTCGAACTCCCCTATGAGCTGCTTGATGACAAGAGCTGAGTTGCCATAGATGTTTAACTGTGGCAGATTCATCTCGACCGCCATGCCGAGTCCGAGGAGGATTGCTTGATACTCCGCTTCATTGTTCGAGCAATTTTGGGTGAGAACAAACGAATACGGAAGTAGGTCCCTTCTCGGTGAAACGAACAGAACTCCCGCGCCAGCTCCATTTCTTCGCGCAGAGCCGTTGAAGTACATCTCCCAGGGGGAAGCACCTTGCCCAAGAAGATTTCTTCATTTGGGAACTCTTCTGTTAATTCCCATTCGGCCGGTACTGGGTGGTCAGCCAAGAAGTTTGCCAGAGCTTGGCCTTTGATTGCGCGTTGCGGCACGAAATTAATTTCGAACTCAGATAGGAGCAATGCCCATTTAGCCAGTCGGCCTGAAAGAATTGGTTGCGACATGATGTATTTCAGCGGGTCGGCTCGCGATATCAATTTCGTCGAATGCGCCAGGAGGTAGTGCCAGAGCTTTTGAATTGCGAAGATGAGTGCCAGATAGGTCTTCTCAATCGGTGTGTAATTGAGTTCAGTGCCCACCAATGTTCGACTAAGATAATAGAGAGAACGTTCTTTGTTGTCCTTGTCGCATTGAGCCAAGAGTGCTCTGACCGATTTCTCTTGTGCTGCGATATAAAGCAGCAGCGGTCTGTCGACGATTGGAACGATGAGCACTGGCGGCTTGGTGAGATACGCCTTTATGTTGTTAAAGGCGTTTCGGCAGGACTCATCCTACTCGAACGACGTATCCTTTTTTAGTAGGCGACTGAACAGTTGGCATCTTCTGGCTAAATTTGAGATGAAGCGCCGAATACACGCTAAGTGGCCTTGAAAGCTTTTGAATTCAATGATGTTTCTGGGCTCCGGCATCTTTTGAATTGCATCGATTTTGGATTGGTCGATTTCAATTCCTCGATGGTGAATCCCAGAAACTTGCCTGAGGTGACACTGAATGCGCACTTCAGTGGGTTCATTTTGAGCTGAAATTGTCGAAGTCGATCAAATACTGCCCTGAGGTCAAGAAGATGGTCTGACGGCTCTTTCGTCTTTACCACAAGGTCGTCGACATAGCAATCAACGCACTTATGCAAGAAGTCGTCAAAGATATTTTGCATTGCCCTCTGGTATGTCGTGCCGGCATTTTTGAGTCCGAACGACATCACCTTGTAGTAAAAAATGCCATTGGGAGTGAGAAACGCGGTGAGCTCCTCATCCTTCGGGTCCATCCGAATTTGGTTGTAACCAGATGACCCGTCCATGAAAGATATTGCTTCATGACCCGTTGTCGCATCGACCATGAGTTCTGTTATCGGCAGAGGGAAGTCGTCTTTCGGGCAAGCCTTATTCAAGTCGCGAAAGTCAACACAAACCCGAATTTGGCCGTTCTTCTTCTTGACCGGTACGATATTCGCGATCCAAGACGGGTACTTCACTTCCCTGATGAAATGGGCAGCAATTTGTCGACTTTCTTTTCAATTTCTGGCACAAGTTCTAGCCGGAACCATCGTTGTGATTGCTTGACTGGCCGAACAGAGGGATGAACCGCCAATTTGTGTACTGCGACTCATGGATCGAGGCCTGACATTTCTGTGTAATTTCAGGCGAATATGTCGCGGTATTTGCGAAGCAACGACTTATACTCGATTTCTTCTTCGGCCGACATTTAAGCGCTAAGAAATGTCGGCCTCAGATCCTCTGTTGTGCCCAGGTCGACTTTCTTTAACTCGTAGACGGTCGACTGGCCGCCTTCCTCGAACGTGGCCGGAGCCTCATCCAAGATGAACTCTTCGTCTTCTTGACTATCGTCGGCGACTGAGATGTGATTTACCATAATCGAGTCGTGTGCGCGAGCTCGTGTGATGGCTGCCTTCAAAGTGTAAATAATCACCGAGTTCGAAGCATTTTTCTTTTTCGTCGGAGTTTGGCCGATTGAAACTTGGTGTACATCTGTCGATGCCTTTCTGGTTATTTTGATTGGCTTCGTCTGAGCTCTATAGATTTTGATGGGCTTCGCCTTCTGGTAGCCGAGGCCTAAGCGACCTTGAGTGATTCGACAACCCTCATTTCTTAACTTTTCCTGTTCTGGAGTAAGGACCGGCAGGGCGAGAGGTGGCTTTTCATGGAGCTGGTCCTTTGTGAAATTGCCCCCAGCTCAGGCCATCAGTCGGTACGCATTCGGGTCGAAGCCTTCATTCGAGCAAGTCGATAGTAATTGCGCGAGGTTCGGGAATTGCTTCACAATGATTCTTTCCTCGAGTTTCGGCAATGGGAGGGTGACCTTTTATGCCAAAGGGGTTGGCTGGATTTTGTCACAGACGACCAAGGGAGCTTCTCCCTTCTTCCTTTGCGATTGAGGAATGTATCGTAAGATCGGTACATTACGTTGCGCCGGTGGTGTTGCTGCTGCGACAGATTTGTGGATGTGTGCCTACTGGTTGTTGTGTGTCGGCTGTTTGGGAGACACGACTTATGTCATGGTCTATTTTGGGGACGCGGCTTGCGTCGATTGTGTAGTAGATGCAACTTGCGTCGGCAGTTTGGGCGAGGCAACTTGCGTCGGAGTGCTCTTGGCATTTGACACCTAGTTCGGCCAGGGTGACAATTTGACTGTCGGTCTGGTCGTCAGATAGAATTTGGCGTCTACGAATGATGCTTCTACCTCTATGAACGGACTTTCATCGGCGTACACCGTCTTTTGCTCGCCGTTCTCCCAGTACTTGAAGCACTGATGAAGTGTTGATGGTACAACTCCTTTCGCGTGAAGCCACAGTCGACCCAAGAGCAGGTTATAAGATGTTCTCTAGTCGATAACTTGGAATGGAGTTTCGGCCACCATGTCGCCGATGTGCATTTTGAGCGAGATCATGTCGAGCGTCCTTTGGCCTTCCTAATTGAAGCTTGGATGAGGAGGGAACTCGGAGAGAGGTCGCCAGCGGAGAGACCGACATTCTTCATTGTGCGAATCGGCAGAATATTGACTGCGGATCCACAATCGACGAGAATGCGATTGATTTTGTGGTCTCTGATGTAACCGGAGATGAACAACGACCTGTTGTGGTTCTTTGTCCCCAACTGCGCGTCCTCTTCTCGAAATGTGATGCACGGCGGACATGAGACGACGAGCGCTTCCTCCGACTTTGCCAGTTGTGGAGAGGATTGCGCATCTTCTTCCTCCTTTCTGTAAGGTGAAGTTAACCCGACTTTCGACAAGTCGTGCTTCCTCATGAGCAGCATTTCAACTCCGGCTTGGAGCTCCTCAAATTTGTCGAGGACTCGAATTAAGGCTTGTCTTGACCGAATGGCCAAGTCGAGGTCGTCTTCTATGACAAGATTTGTTTGAGTGACGTCTCGAGGTCGTTGCATTCGACGACTGGTTGTTTGCCTTTGTCGTTTGGCATTGTCTGCTCGGGAGGAGCTATCTAATAGGTCTCCACCATTGCTGGTGGCGCGAAGAACTCCTTTGGGAAGAACTCCGCCAGTGTGACGGGTCTTCTTTTCTATTTGATAACTCCTTGGACGTTGGTCCTGAGAGCTTTCTTTTGGCGCTTCACGGCTTTTTTATTTGGCCGCTTCGCTTTGGTTTTGGTGTTCGCCAGCGTCGGTTCGAGTTTTCGAACAAGCTTCTTTCGCCGGGTGACCAAAATCCTCCCCTCTGCGTCGGCTGCAGCTGCTTCTCAGGGTGCCAGTTTTGTTATGACCTTAGTCGGTGGTCGTCTGTTGTTGTGCGGTCGGCTGGAGGGACCAGATTTTGGACAATACTCCTTTGTGACCTGATGTTTGCTTGTCCGAGCTTGCCGGTTTGGCTCGGCTTGAATGGAGATGACATGTGAGGATGTCGTGTTTTCGGCTCCTTCGATTTCAATGCGACCTTGAGCCGCAAGCTCCATGGTCCTATCTTTCAAGACGAAGCACTTCTCAGTCGGGTGCCTGACCAAGCGGTGGTACTTGCAGAAGTTTGGATCTTTGCTCCTGGACAAGTCGTCGGGTCTTTTGACTTCTGGAAACTTTAGTAACTGGTTGTCGAGGAGCTGCTCCAGCATGACAGAAACATCCGCGTCAGCAAACGGGTATGTTTTGGCCTGTCGTTCCTCCAACGAAGGCCTTCAGTACATGCCCCCGGTTAGCTGTCGTGGGATGTAAGTAGCTTTGACCTTGCTCCTGACCTTGATTGGTTCGAAAGCGTTCGTCGCAAAGGAAGCTTTTGTTTTCTCCTTCGTGTCTTAGGGTGCGGTCGCGGCGACTGATTTCCCTTTCTTTCAAGGGTCAGCAGACAAGAAGTTTCTTCTCCTCGCTCCTCCTTGAGGTTCTTCATATTGTGAGCCTCTGTCACGAGCTCTTGAAAGTCGGTCGGCCTCCGACTTCGGATGTAGTGTAGGAGCTCCCATTGCATCCCTCGAGAGCACATTTCAATTTCAGCTTCGAGGGATAAGTTTGAGCTCTCCTTGCAATTGAGGCTCAGGTTCCTCCATCGGTTGATGTAGTCGACAACCTTTTCGCCCTTCTTCTGTTTGAGATTGGCGATCTCGACTAGACTGACGATGCGACGGGTACTGTAGAACCGGCTGATGAATTCGCGCTCCAGTTGATCCCAGCTGTCGATAGACTCTTGGGGCAGCTCGATATACCAGTCGAAGGCATTTCCCTTTAGTGACCGGCCGAACTGCTTGACCAGCAAGTCGTCGTCTGTGCCGGCGTTGTTGCAGGTCTCAATGAAGTAGGCGACGTGCTGTTTGGGGTGCCTGTCGCCGTTGAATTGCTAGAACTTTGGAGGATGGTAGCCGACCAGCATCGGGATGTTTTGAATCCTCTACGTGTAAGGCCTCCGGTATGCGACGGATTTACTATTGCCGGAGCTGTTCCATACGGCGTGGTTGATGAGCTCGGTGACTGCGTCGAGTGTCAGGGCAGCCGGCTCTGCTTCGACTCGACTTCTGCGAATGGCTATTGGTGCGACAGGCGGCAGCTCGTCGTCGGAGGCAGGATCTTCTGGCAATGGTTTGGCCGAACCACTGGTAGTCGCCCGATTTCGATCGACTTCTTAAGAAACACAGCCAGTGTTGTTTGTAGCTGCGCCCATTTCGAGCCGCTCCAAGATCCTCGCAATCTGGAGGTTGCGAGCTGCGAGTTGCGCGTCTTTGATGCGCAGCTGCTCGCTTTGTTCTTTTAAGTGTAGCCTGCATTTTGGCAAGCTGCTCTTCTACTGTCTTGGCCGATGTTGTCATTGCGGCCATTCTGAAGGTCGGCATCGGTGAAGTTGTTCCCGGTGCAGATCGAACTGGTGAGACTTTGGCTGGCGACCGCATTGGGGAAACAGTCGTCGGTGTTCTCGGGTGTGGAGAGGTTGCGGTGGGCGACCGGTCGGGAGAACCAGCCGCTGGTTGAGCACAAAAGGTGGTTTTGGCGGGTGACTGGCTTGCAGTGGCAGCCCTCGGTGAGTTTCGGTAGGATGAGATGGGCGATAGTACCGCAGGGGAGGTCGTCGGTGTTTGTCGGCGAGGTGAGCGGATGGGTGATGGACCGGTTGCGGCGGTGAGCGCGGCCAAGAGATCGTGTGAGATAGTCACGATCGGAGATTTATCTTCGGTCGTCGCTCTCTGTATGGAGGAGGCCGATGATGAATACATTCTTGCCGCCGAGGAGGAAGTCGTGCCCCCATGTTGTTAGTAGCGCTGCACCAAGGCAGGGACGATGGAGCTCCTTCGCGATGATGGCGACTGAGCCGGGCTGACCGTCGGGTTGCGAGGAGGAGGAGAGGCAGCTACGGCCAAGTATGTTGGTTTGGCCATTGCTAGGATCGGCCTGGCTGAGGCCGTGGTTGGCTTGGCTGAGGCCACGGTAGCCAATGGCACGAACATGGCGCTTGGACGGCGCGCGTCGAGCATGAAGGGAGCCTGTCCGGAGGACAAGCTCTAGGTCAGGACCCTGGTCATTGGGCGAGTGGCCTGTAGTGGAGAGGTAGGAGCACGGAGGTCGGCCGGAGATACGGCTGCTGGTCCGCGAGCTCCTGCGGTTGAGCCTGCGTTCGTGGGGCGTGGGTGAGCAGAGCTCGAGGTGGCAATTTGTTTTCCCCTGTTGTTGTTGTTGTTGTTGTTGTTTTTGTTGTTTTTGTTGTTGGCGTTGCTGGCCATGGCTAAAGGTTTTTTTTTTGTTGAACGGAGAGGGAGATGAGAGGTAGGAAAGGTCCCATCGGGTATGCCAAAACTGTTTCACCGAAAATTTGCCGGTCCGCGAAAGGGCGCGACCGAGAGAGTAATTCAATTTGCGACAAAAAATTTGTGTTATAGTTGTGTTTGAATATCAAGGAATCCGAGTACAATCTCCTAGACTTCCTTTGATTCGATCTCCGTATGAATTTGGTGAAGTTTCGGCTTCTGGCGAGGACGTCGAAATATGAGTTCTGGAACGAGTGTGCACGAACGATGACGGGTTTGGTCGGTTGAACGGAAGTATTTGTGTTCCGCATGTTTCGACTTGTTGACGTTGCCGGCGAACGTGTAGAGCTGCTCCGGTCGAACTGGTGAATTACGACGGACTACAAGTTGCTGAACTTCTTTGGCTCGAAAGAGTCTCTGCGCGTGAGAGTTTCTGGATGAAAGATTTTGGAACCCTTGTGACAGAGCTTTTCTTGCCATTTGTAGTCGACTCTATGCACTTGTTGAGGGTCGATCCTTGGAATGGGGATCACGATCCCCTTTTGGCTGCTTCTTTTGAGAGAGGAGGAAGACCGGGAGCTCCCTCTGTTGAATCCCATGAATGAGGGTCGTGCTCCTTTTTTCTTGGCCTCTGCTGTTGATGGCCAAACTTAGTTGCTTAACTGCTGGCTTAAATGGCGATGTGACCTGGTTGCTGACGCGGCGGTTTCCTGCTGACCGGGGCGTCGACTGTATCGATGATGTGGCAGCATGAGTGGATTCGACGATGGGCTGCCATGGAGGTCTTCAAGATTTGACAGAGCCTACCCAAGATGATCAATTGTTGGGTTGATGGGCGTCTAGGCTCGTCGTATTTGGGTCGTTAACATTTTGGTGCGTACAATATTATTATGTTATACATAGTTTATTTTCTAATTTTGCATAATATATTAGTTAGTGTATAATTTCTCATAGTTAAAAGGGTTTGGCTATATGAAATTGACATAATATATTATTATATTATGCATGACATATTTTTTCTCTTTTCTATAATATACTAGCTAATTTTAAGGGTGTTTGATACTATGAAGTTAATATAATATATTAGTCAATGATTTATAATATTTATTATATTATATATAACTTATTTTTTCGTTCTATATAACATACTAGTAAATTGTGGTGTTTTTCATAGGTAAGAAGTGTTTAGTTTTATAAAGCTGACATAACATATAAGTTGATGGTTTATAATATATTATTATGTTATATATAATATACTTTCTCATTCCAACGTACTATTAGTTCATTATTTTATATATAAATTGGTTCAAGGGTTTAGAAAAGGGCATTTTCATCATCATGTCCATAAAAAAGGGCATTTTCATCATCATGTCCATAAAAAGGGCTTTTTCATCATCATATCCATAAAAAAAGGCATTTTCATTGACTCAATATTTTGTCAATATATATCTATGATTCAATATTTAGCCAATAATTTATTGAAGGGTTGTAATTCTCCATTTTTCGAATGGATGACCCAATTAGCTGATTAGTTACTCACGGAGTCAACTTAGGGGGTTCCCCTTACCTAGTCCCCTTGCCCCTAAACCCTAAACTTTGCAAATATTTTTATTTCTAAGCCAAATCGTGTTTTTTTATTTAATTAACCTTGTTTGTTGGAAATATAATTAAATATATATATGTATACTTTCTTGTTCTAACGTACTATTAGTTCATTATTTTATATATAAATCAGTTTAAGGGTTCATAGGGTATTTTCGTCATAATATCCATGACTCAATATTTTACCAATATACATCTAGAGTTCGATATTTAGCCAACAATTGATTCAAAGGTTGTAATTCTCCATTTTTTGAATGGATGACCCAATTAGCATTAATTAGTGACTCACCCAGTCAACTTGCGGGATGCCCCTCCCCTAGTCCCCTTGCCCCTTTCCCCTAAACTCTGCAAATATTTATATTTCTAAACAAAATCGTGTTTTTTTATTTAATTAACCTTCTTTGCTGGAAATATAATTAAATATAACCTTGTTTGGGCCGAGGAATATAATTAAATAAATAGTGAGATAACTATTTTTGTATAAATTTATGAATTAACCTTGGAAATAAATGTATAAGCTACTGCTATATTTTTTATACTAATTGTAATTTTTGTAGGTTAACTATGTTTAGTTAGTACTTCAATTTATTTTTGTAGAGCTTATAATAGACAGAGAGGAAGAAGATTTGTAGATATTTGATCGAACCAAGATTCGACGGTCAGAAATCGATCTTACGATCTACTACTCCAATCAACTCAATTTCTTGTCAATTGAGATCAAAATAAACAAATTGACATTCATGAATCAACAATTGCCTAGAGATTGACAAATTGTCGAAGTCGGATCATCAATTGAAGGCCTGATCTTGGTTTGATTGATGATCTCAACTCTGCGGTTATGATCTTTCCAATTTCATGATCAATTGGGCAAAATTCCCAAAATTGACCTACACAAATAAGGATTAACCCGAAATTGGTCAATCACCGAAGTCAAATATCCGATCAAGTGTATAATTTCGATATGATCCTCAAAATCAAATCAACGGTTAAGGTTTGCTCCACTCAAATCAAGTTAACTAGAAAAAATCAGGCCCAATCAAAATCAAATCAATCCCAAATAAAGTCAATTGGACCCAATCAAGCCTTATCCAAATCAAATCAGATTGATCCAAGCCTGATCAGTCCAATTAAAGGCCGATTACAAATGACATGTCAACGCACACATCACTGCAAACTCGGCGACACGTGGTGACAAAGTCCAATCATAAGTCGGCACATGGGACCGACAACTAACTCAAAAGTAGGCTCAGCCCTGCACACATGGGGTGATCTCGTGAAGCCTAGAATTAGCCTCCGACACATGGTGCGATGTGAGGGAATCGAGGAAACAAAAACTGCCCTTGATACCTCGCGATCCCTCATTGTTCGAAATTCAAACCCTCCCCTATTAATACCAGCTCATCTGAAGGATAAATCTCTTTAGATCGAATAAAGAAGATCTCAACACCCAGAGATTTCTCTGCAATGGAGGTAGGGGTGGGCATCGGGTCAGGTTTTTCGGGTAACTCGACCTGGGAAACTGGGGTTTGGATTCCCAAATCCAACCCGTGGGCCGGGTTCGGGTTTGAAAATCCAAATCCGATCTCAGGTCGGGTCGGAATTGGGTTTACATGAAATCGACCCACGGGTTTTTAATTTTATATATCTTTAATATATTTTCTTTAGTAATTTTTTTACCGAAAATCCGCCAGTCTGCGAAGGGGCGCGACCAAGAGAGTAATTCGATTATATCAGAATATTTTGTGTTACAATTGTGTTTGAATATCAAGGAATGTGAGCATAATCTCCTATTCTTCCTCTGATTTGATCTCCATGTGAATTTGGTGAAGTTTCGGCTTCTAGCGAGAACGACGAAATTCGAGTTCTGGAACGAATGTGCACGAACGATGATGGCTTTAGTCGGTCGGACGAAAGTCTTTGTGTTCCACGTGTATCGACTTGTTGACGTTGTCGGTGATCATGTAGAGCTACTCCAATTGAACTGTTGAATCACGACGAACTGCGATTTTGCTGAACTTCTTTGGCTCGGAAGAGTCTCTGTGCGCGAGAGTGTTGCTAGACACAAAATTTCTCTTCACAAAGGAATTTCGTACTCCAGTTTTTGAACCATTGCGACAGAGCTTTTCTGGCTATTTTTAGCCAACTCTGTGCAGTTGTTGAGGGTTGATGCTTGGAATGGGGATCACGATCCCCTTTTGGCTGCTTCTTTTGAGAGAGGAGGAAGATCGGGAGCTCCCTCTGTTGGATCCCCCTTGAATGAGGATCCAGATCTCCATTCTTGGTTTCCATCGTTGGCGATCAGACTTAGTCGCTTAACTGATGAGTTAAGTGATGTCGTGACATGACTGTTGACAGGTGCTGACGCGGCAGCTCCTTGCTGACTGGGGCGTCGACTGTATCGATGACGCGACGACGCGAATGGACTTGATGATGGGCTGCGACTAGTGTCTTTGAGAATCGACAGAGCCTACCCATGACGATCGATTTTCGGATCGATGGATTTCTGGGTTCATCAAAATTGGGTTGGTCGCATTTTAGTGCATACAGATTGGCCCCTTCGAGACTTGACCGTTCAGAGAGAACGATCAAGTTTCGAATGTGAAACACAAACGCAACACACACACACTTTTTTTTTTTTTGTCGACCATCTTACTCTTTTAGGGTCGTTTATCTTTTTCGTGTACGTATCTTTTCTATCCTCTTGCTCATTTAAGACAATGTATATTTCTGTACACTTGTATTTTGTATGTATTTTTTTTTTCTTTCTTTTCATCATTTTTTTGTCTCTCTTGCTGTTTTAGAGCCGTTTTTTTTTTTTTTTTAATTTTCTCTTTTTTTTGTATACGCGCACATATGTAAGATGTACGGTATAGAGAGATGATAAATACCTGAGCAGAGAAGTTGTTCAGGTTGAGTAACGACGTCGAGTTGAAGTCGACTGAGCGACTGGTCGCATTCTGTTTGAATGTTATCACCGAATGCTGCTTCAGTACTTTAGAGAAGACAGTTGCGATGAATTTTGATAATTTCTGTGAGTTTCGGCGACTTTGGCTCGAGAGGCACTCCTCCTGGTCGCCCTAAACTTGGCTTCAATCCTACCTCAACTCCATCGTTATATGTGTCTAATGTATACTCCCCCTTTTTCTCAGTAGGAAAGTTGAAAGGGTTAGGTTGGTTACATCTCTTTTCCATAGGATGGTCAATCTCTTTAGTATCCCTACTGGTCAATAAGTTACGCCACCAAGTTTTCAAAGGGTCCATAAATTTGGGTTGAGAAAAATCCTCATGGGCAATATTGTAATCTTGCCTCTCTTCCAACTCATCCACATATCCATCTTCTTCCCACATTAAGTCGGGTACCCTAAGTTGTTCTTATATTTTCTCATCAACATGACTATCAATCATAAAGGTAATCATGGGTTACTCATATCCATGTTCCAAACATGATTCCATCATGTTATCCACATATGATTGCTCCATAGAATTCATTACCTGCTGACATAACATCTTTGCATCTGCTGCATATGCACACTTTCATGAAGAGACTTCTTCAAAAAGTTGAAAATCCATGAAATGATCATAAAATTTCATGACTCCCACACTAAGTGTTCTACTGTTGTAGATGATGGTTTCTTAACTATTCCATCAATGAAACCAAGTTTATTCTTGGCTTTGAGTACATTGATCATAGCACGTGATAAGGTCGGATAGATCTCATCATTGAGGAGACAAGAAACCAGGACAGTTCCTGAATTATCTGAACTTTGAAGGTAGAAGGGTGAGGTAGGTTGGATCACCTTACTAGTTGATTCAACCATGATGATTGAACGAAAAAAAAAAAAATCAATCAAAGGCAATGCGAAAAATAATAAAAAATATAAGATAAGAAGAGGGAGAAATCTTGGATGAGAGACACTGATTAGAGCCTCACCTCGTCCGGGAAGGCACACCTGCCTGTTGAAACCAATTGGTTGTGGGCACCTCTGTCAAGTGTGTGGAGCCCACCTGTACCTCTCAAGTGTGAGGGTCAAAATCATCATTTCTTCTTCTATTCTGTCCTTTAGTGGATTAGGGTAAAAGAGGAGGGGGTGCGTGAAAAACAAGAGATAGAGAGGTGGAAAAGAACTGAGAGAAGGATGAGAAAGGCAGAACGAGAGAAACCGGAAAAAATCCTTGGACACAAATTGGGAGATGAACGATCCCGGAATAAATTTGTAAGGGTTGGGTAAAGTTTCTCTTTCTCTTCTCTTGTTCATCTGAAAGACTTCTTGTACTATTTTTCTGAAAATAGTGGATTTGTTCGTCGCGTCCCGTGGTTTTTTACTCTCTATTGAAAGAGGGTTTTTCACGTTAAATCTTTGTGTTCTTGTTGAGTTTGACTTATTTAATTTCTCGAGTGCTAGATTATCCCGTCTTGGATTATTGTCTGTGTTGTTGTGGAAGATTTCCTGGGTTAGGGAATTTTTGTAACAATTGGCGCCGTCTGTGGGAACCGAACCCACGACTATGGCAGAGAAATCTTCCAAGACCGGGAAGATTGAGAAATTTGATGGATCAAATTATCAGTGGTGGAGAATGCAGATAGAGGACCACTTATATGAGAAGCAATTACATTTGCAACTCATAGGGGTGAAGCCGGCAGAGATGAAGGCTGACGAGTGGGCGCTACTGGATCGAAGGGCATTGGCTGTAGTCCGGATGAGTTTGACTCAATCGGTAGCGTTTAATGTCTCTAAGGAGAAGACTGTCAAGGATTTACTGACAGCATTGGCGGGAGTCTATGAGAAGTCATCAGCCTCAAACAGGTTATTTCTTTTGAGAAAACTTGTTTATTTGAGAATGTCTGAAGGAACTCCTATTGCAGATCATTTAAATGATTTTTACAAGCTGTGGGCACATTGAAGCAGTTGATTTGAAATTTGATGATGATGTGAAAGCTTTGATGTTTATGTGTTCTTTGCCTGAAAGTTGGGATACAGTGATCACTTCAATTAGTAATGCTACTAAGGAGAAGTTGAAGTTTGATGAGGTGCTGAGTGCTATTCTGAATCAGGAGATGATGAAGAGGAGCATGGTGAGCAATACATCATCCACTTCCGACACAGCCTTGTCAGTTGATAAGGGGAAGGGCAGAGACCGGGGAAGAAATCAAAGCAGGGGTCCCAATACTAGGGATCGATCTAAGTCAAAAGGTAAATCTAAGGGTAAGTTCAAGTGCTGGGTTTGTGATAAGGAAGGACATGTTAAGAGAGATTGTCTAGAGAGAGTAAAGAATACTGCAAATGTTGTAGATGGACATGAGGAAAAACTATGTTTGTCAGTTTATGAGGAATACAAGGTGGAGAATTGGTATATTGACTCCGGAGCTTCTTTCCATTGCACATCTCACAAAGAGTGGTTTTGTGACTACATCAAGGGTGAGTTTGGTCATGTAATTGTTGAAAATGGTCAGAAGTACAAAATTGAGGCAAGAGGCATAATTCACTTGAAGATGAATGATAGAGGTAAACTGAGTCTAAAAGAGGTAAGGCATATACCGGATTTGCAAAAAAATCTTATATCTGTCAACAAGTTAGACCAGGAGGGCTATAAGATCACATTTGAGAACAACTCATGGAAGGTTAGCCGTGGAGCATTGACTTTGATCAAGGGGAAGGCAGTGGGCACACTTTACCCATTGTGCACCAAGGTAGATCAAATTGTTTCCTTGACAGCTGAGAAGGATGATAAAGCATCATTATGGCATCGCCGGCTTGGTCACTTGAGTGAGAATGGGATGAGGATCCTACATTCAAAGAAGGTTTTGACAGGTATAACTAATATTTGCTTTGACTTTTGTGAAGACTGTGTCTTAGGAAAACAAAAGCGGGCGACCTTCAACAAAGATGGTAGAGAGAAAAAGTCCAACAGATTGGACTTGGTTCACACAGATGTTTGGGGACCGGCCCAAGGTAAATCTTTTGGAGGTAATCTCTATTTTGTTATCTTTATTGATGACTATAGTAGGAAGACATGGATTTATATTTTGAAAGAAAAATCAAATGTCTTTAACGTGTTCAAGTATTGGTTAGCTCGTGTTGAGAATGAGACAGGGTCAAGGCTGAAATGTCTGTTGTCTGATAATGGCGGAGAATTTTTTAATAAGGAGTTTGACTCCTATTGTGCCAAAAGGGGGATTAGGAGGATTAAGACTGTGCCTAGAACACCACAGCAGAACGGGGTGGCAGAGAGAATGAATCGAATCATCCTTGAACGAGCTAGGAGCATGAGAATTCATGCGGGTCTTCCCTTGCATCTTTGGGGAGCTACTGTGGATACAGCAGTCTATCTAATCAACCGGAGTCCATCAAGTGCTCTAGATGGCAGAATACCAGAAGAGGTATGGGCTGGTAAGAATGTGGATTATTCTTTTCTGAAAATTTTCGGTTGTATTGCCTATGCTCACATTGACAGGGAAGTTAGGAAGAAGCTTGATCCTAAATCTACCAAGTGTGTGTTTCTTGGATACGGAGGTGACGAGTATGGTTACCGACTATGGGATTTTGATAACAACAAAGTGTTTCGATGCCGGAATGTTGTATTCAATGAGGAGCAAATGTACAAAGACAGAAAAGAAGAAAAGAAGATTGAGCCTAAGGAGAAAGAGTACATAAAGAGAGATGAGATTGATGAAAATCTACCTCAAGCAACAAATGAACAGGTTGTTCCAAGTGAAGGAGAACAACAAATTGAAACTGAACAAGAGAATGAGTCACAGGGTGAACAATCAAGTATTGATGACGGTGAATCACATGAGTATTCAAATGCTCAAACTGATTTTGATGACTCAGAAATACCACAAGAGGAAATTGTTACTTCCGGGTTGAGGAGTACACGGGTAAGAAAGCTTGTACAAAAGTTAAATTTAATTGTACAACATATTTTGTATACTGATGCAGGAGAGCCAAAATCCTATGATGAGGCCATGGCGGATGAAGCTCATCTTAAGTGGGAGCTTGCTATGAAAGATGAGATGTTGTCATTGGAGGAGAACCAAACATGGGAATTGGTGAAGATGCCTGCAAAGAAGAAGGTATTACAAAACAAGTGGATATTCCGGGTCAAGCAAGAAGCCGGTGGTGTACAGAGGTACAAGGCAAAACTTGTGGTGAAGGGGTTTTGACAAAGGGAAGGTATAGATTTTCATGATATATTTGCACTGGTAGTGAAAATGATTTCAATTCGAACTATTTTGAGTATAGTTGCTGTGAAAGGATTGTATTTAGAGCAGCTTGACGTCAAAACAGCTTTCCTTCATGGTGACTTGGAGGAGGAAATCTACATGAGACAACCAGCTAGTTTTGAAGTCATAGGAAAAGAGAGTAGGGTGTGCAAATTGAAGAGGAGTCTATATGGACTCAAACAAGCACTGAGGCAGTGGTACTTAAAGTTTGACAGGTTTATGTTGGACATTGGATTTGCTAGGAGCAATGCGGACCACTGTGTATATCTACAAAGGTTCAATGATGGAGATTATATTATCTTAACATTGTATGTAGATGATATGCTTGTTGCAGGGACTAACATGAAGAAAATTGATGATCTCAAGAAGAGGTTGGCAAATCAATTTTCCATGAAGGACCTAGGTGAAGCGAAACAACTTCTTGGGATGCAAATTACCCGAGACAAGAAGAAGAAGAAGTTGTGGTTGTCCCAAGAGGGATATGTGAAGAAAGTCTTGGAAAGGTTCAACATGCATGAATCCAAGGCGGTGACTACTACTCTGGGTAGTCAATTTAAATTGTCTAAGGAACAAGGTGCCAAGAGTGATGAGGAGATAGCTCACATGAAGACGGTGTCTTATGCTTCAGCTATTTGGAGTCTTATGTATGCAATGGTGAGTACAAGACCGGATATAGCACATGCAGTGGGAGTTGTGAGCAGATTCATGAAAAATCCAGGCAAAGAACATTGGGAAGCAGTGAAGTGGATATTCAGGTATTTGAAAGGTACTTCTGATTACTGTTTGTGTTTTGGAGGAAATAACATTGATGTGAAAGGTTTTGTAGACTCTGATCATGCGGGTGATAGAGATAATGGCAGAAGCACTTCTGGGTATGTGTTTACAGTTGGTGGAATCGCAGTCAGTTGGGTTTCTAAACTGCAGAAAGTTGTTGCTCTATCTTCAACAGAAGCTGAATATGTGGCTGCGACAAAAGCTAGCAAGGAGTATATATGGCTGAAATCTCTAATGAATGAGTTGGGGTTTGATAATGCTTGCAGGTTATACAGCGACAGTCAGAGTGCAATCCATCTAGCCAAGAACTCGGCGTTTCATTCGAGAACCAAACATATTCATCTTCGGTACCACTTCATTCGAACTTTACTTGAGGAAGGACAATTGAAGCTGGAGAAGATAGATGGAAAGAAGAATCCGGCGGATATGTTGACAAAGCCGGTGGAGGGCCAAAAGTTGAGTCTTTGCTCAACTATGGTGAACTTGCACTAATTGGCAAGAGATGGACATATGCGACGAACAAGGTAGAGGAAGGTCAGAGGTTGGAATAGCTGTACTTCAGATGGTCTCCAAGTGGGAGATTGTCAAGTGTGTGGAGGCCACCTGTACCTCTCAAGTGTGAGGGTCAAAATCGTCATTTCTTCTTCTATTTTGTCCTTTAGTGGATTAGGGTAAAAGAGGAGGAGGTGCGTGAAAAACAAGATAGAGGGGTGGAAAAGAACTGAGAGAAGGAAGAGAAAGGCAGAACGAGAGAAATCGGGAAAAATCCTTGGAAACAAACTGGGAGATGAACGATCTCGGAATAAATTTGTAAGGGTTGGGTAAAGTTTCTCTTTCTCTTCTCTTGTTCATCTGAAAGACTTCTTGTACTATTTTTCTGAAAATAGTGGATTTGTTCGTCGCGTCCCGTGGTTTTTTACTCTCTATTGAAAGAGGGTTTTCCACGTTAAATCTTTGTGTTCTTGTTGAGTTTGGCTTATTTAATTTCTCGAGTGCCAGATTATCCCGTCTTGGATTATTGTCTGTGTTGTTGTGGAAGATTTCCTGGGTTAGGGAATTTTTGTAACAACCTCGAGGCTAGAGTGGCCAAGCCCGATCGAGGCTTCAAGAATGAAAAAAAAAAAGCATAAACAGAGCGTGCCTCGAGCCCGCACTGACCTCAGCTTTACCGGGCGGGATGCCTCACACACAGTAGGAAAAAAAACATCAGAGAAAGAATAAAGGAGAAAAATGGGATCGAGAGCTAGAGG
Organism: Aristolochia fimbriata; assembly: GCA_019845555.1. Taxonomy (NCBI): domain Eukaryota; kingdom Viridiplantae; phylum Streptophyta; class Magnoliopsida; order Piperales; family Aristolochiaceae; genus Aristolochia; species Aristolochia fimbriata. Next base: position 7,928,624 of record CM034081.1, read on the forward strand.
CCGTATGCTCGCGGTTTGACTATATTGAACGATTGTTCTTTGAAGGCAAACGGGAGGAAGAGAAAATTAAATTCGGCACTCATTGACGCTCGCTGACCACGCAATAAAAGAACAAGGAAAGAAAACGAAGAAAATGCCATTGACACTTGTTGATCATGGCAACTGGCGATTAAGGCAGGCTCGAAAAAGAAAACTAACTAAAAGAAAAGGGGAAAAAGAATTGATGATATAAAATCAAACCGGCTCATTTGAAAGATAAATCCCTTAAGATCGAAGATTGAAGATGGTCTACTTTGCCGAAGAATCGGAATTCTGATAAGATCATTAAAAACGCTTCAAGAACTATCAAAGATCATGGTAGCAACAAGTAGTTCGTCTACCGCTACATAAATTGTTCTCAATTCGGCCTAGATCTATCATAATCAACTCCAACAAGTTCAAGGCGTAGTTCGTGACGCAAATCAACACGTGGAGAACGAATCGTAGGAGCAACCAGAGAGAACTTACAAAACTTATAAATTTTTAATTATTTACTCATGTTGGAGGCACTACCATGCTTTGAAGTCCCTAGTCCAACCACCACCAACCTGACTTGTCCAAGGTGAGAATGTGCAGGAAACTTCAAAATTACTCCTACGAATTAGTTTCTATTAATAATCTAGTCGCCCCTGGTGGCCATGGTTTCAATACTGTGATCATGGAGAGCTGGGATAGGAGAAACCTTGCTGCCTTTTTTGTTGGCTTCAAGTTCTGCCCTTGCCCTTCCTCAACCTTACCTGACTAGTCCAATTTCGACAATTTCAGATTCTAGAGCTTGAATCAATTTCATTATTCGGTTTATTAATTAATTATCTTATGAAATGAAAATTCTCGTAAATTTGATCCTCTAGTACGTTTTATGACAATAGAATTAAGTACTTAAAAAAGTCCTTAAAAAGTTACAATATCTAATAAACTTTTATATTAAGTCCTTCCATGACCTGTTCAAAAGTATGTAGATAAAATCTTGATGCATCACAAAAAGTATACGAGACACATAATTAAGAACTCCTCCACAATCAAATTAATTCAAATTTTGATCTAGCTTGTAAAATGTATTGTATATTTGATATATCATCATGTTTTGGCAATTAAATAACATATACACTACAAAATAATCAAATTTATTGACTTTTTGACAATGTTCCACCCTGACCATTTCATATACGTATATATACCACAACGGGCTCTTCGACCAAATAGATCTATAATTATTAACAAATAATTAATTCTTAATTAAGTGATATGTATCTAACAAAAAAATAAAAGTCATTCTTAACTTATTAGTAATTTAGTGTCCTGGTCAACTTGTACTCACCATCCACTAGTCCCAGGGATATCATTTATCAAGGCTTGCAACAAGAACCCCCACTTTTGTGACCCCCCACTTACCTCTTGCAATATTGCCACGTTAATATATATATTTATAGTGTTCCAAGGGATAATTGAAACCACTCTCCCTTGAGTAGTCCTCATCAACACATACAAGTCAAATGGACTTATATAAAGCTGGTAGATACATGCATAGCCAATATTTCCTTTTTTTGGTACATAATATTTCCAATGGGCACACACATAATGCAACGATCTTTCCACACCTTTCAATGATCGAGTTTGTGCTATGTCATGACCTCGCAACTACATTGAATAAGTCCCCTTATTCAAATACAAGATAAGCATGGAGTGAGAACAACCCAATGGCTGGCCCAGAATTTAGAATTGGAAAGAAAGAGACATATGCCCATGTCCCATTATAAGACTTGAAAGGATGGGGGTCAAAGATCTCTTCTTTGACTACCATGCATGTGCTTCAAATTTGATATACACCCATATATATATTGACAAAGACTATTCAGGAGGTAGATGAAGACTTTGAACTTGGAGGAAGAACAGTCACATGCTATAACAGACTCAATCAGGTGAAGCTACCTAACTCTATATATATATATATATATCAATCAACAATATTCTTAGTTTTATGTAGAGAGTTTCAAATATATAGTACTGTATATAATCAGTTTGGTATAATTAGTTCAAAGATACTCCTAAGAAATTACTACATTGTTAGTTCAAAGATCTGAACTTGAATTGGTTTCTGATCACTTGTTATATATATATGATAGTTTCTAGTAGTACTTAAGTTATATAAATTTTTAAAAAATAATTTGATATAAACAATGACATATATATATGTGTGTGTATCACCTAATATATGGATGAGTGATCCCTACAGAATTGATCCATGTAGGTATGAAACGTTGCTTTCGACCAAATTCACTTGTGACACATAACATAAAGTGCATGAACCTATCAATTGGAACATTAATTGGATATATGTCTTTGTTACTTGTGCACGGATTAAACTGACATATAAGGACATGAATTGAAAGAGCATGTGGGTGTCTTAAATTTTTTTAGTTTAGAGCCTTAGAAAATTATGAGTTTTTAAAGAGTAAAAAATTATATATATATATATATGTATATATAATCCAAAAGAATTAATTTAAAAAAAAATATTTTAATAAGAAAGAGAGGGAGAAGTCTTCGACTAGTACTCTTCCTAAGGTGATAAGCCTCTTGTGGCATTTATGGCGCCAAATGGACCTGGCTGATATGACTTGCAATCATTTGTCTCACCTTTGAAACTTGAAAGTCTCATTCTCCTTCTTGCACACACACACACACACACACACACACACACATATATATATATATATATATATATATAGTGACAAATAATGTCATATTATATTAATACATAACTTTTTATTCTTCATGACTCCCATGGTAGAATTTCTTGACATTCTCATCTTCTTTTTTTTTTTTTTTTTTTTTTTTTGTCATTTCAATGGTCGAAGAGAATAAAAACAAAAGTCGATGGATGAGAATAATCCAAGATCTTGCAATGACATTTAATGTGGTTTTCCTCCCTCCAGAAAGTCACAAAAGGAACAAAGCTGAGACATATAGTCATAAAGAAGCAACCTCAAAGGGGTTCAATTATTAACACTTGCCTTCTGAAGGATACATATAGTCAACAATATACTATTGGACTATTCAAACAAGAAATAGAATTAGATATATACATCCAAACCTAGGCTCTCCATTTAAAAAAATAAAAATTTTAAAGAAAATTTTATTTTAATTCATTTATGATACGTATACGGTTTGGCTTCTTAATTAATTAATTAACTCTCTGCACAATTGATTAATGAATAATGTAATGTCGAGATTATACATTAAAATTAAAATGAGATAATAATACTAGATGGAACTATTGTTTGAAAAAAAATATTTTTTAATTTTAAATATATATGGAAATATTAATAGTGGAATCATCGATCGTGACGGAGTTGTTTATCAAATAATTATACGACCGTGAAGTACTCCTTGTTATATATATATATATATATATATATATTTAATTTCCATGGGGTATAACAAAGTAGTGTTTTTGTATATCCAAGTCGTATATATTGGCATAAGGCAATGGTTGGGAAACACTAGCTTATCACATCATATTGTATATATTTTACTATTTATCCTAACTACAAGATTAATTTCAGCTAGCGTATAAGTACTTTCCAAAATCGATTTGTTTTAATTGTTGATCATAGGCTAATAAATTATGTAATATATTTACAGATTCAATTAATTCGTACTTACGATCTCCTTTTGTACCATTTTAATTGAATTATATATATTACGTTGTTATATAACATGGTAATAAATTATATATATGTATGTAACATAAAACATGACCAAGTGAAGGTGCATGATTGGTGGCCAATTAATTTTTAATTCAACAACATGCATATAATTGATTAAATACTAAGTAAATGATAAATGATTTTGAAAATGTTACATAAAACACCATAGAGAGTGGGAAGTAAGAACTATTATATATATATATATATATATATATATATATATAGAGAGAGAGAGAGAGAGAGAGTAGTAAACTTTTCTCTACAAACACTTTTTGAAGAAAAAAAAAAATGATGTCATTGTCATAAATGTGAGGGGTACTTTTATAAAAGTGAATAAAGTTGCATATCACTTTTATGAAAATGCCCCTCATTCCGAACTTTTTTTAAAAATAATTAAAAAAAAAATAAAAATTTACAGTTTTGTCACTGTTCCGAAATTTTTTGCAAAAATGTCACTGTTTGGGTTTGACCGAGACGGTCAACTTTGACCACCTCGGTCAAAGCCCGCGTAGGCGACACGCTGGATGCCAGCGTGTCGCCAAAATTTTTTTAAAAGATAAAATGGTAGGCGGCATTTGAATGCCGCCTACCATGAAAGAGCGCGGCGGCATGAGAATGCCGCCTACACTTGAAAAGCATGCGGCATTTAGATGCCGCCTACACTTGAATTGCAGGCGGCATTTAGATGCCGCCACGTCCGTATTGACAGGCGGCATTTCGATGCCGCCTCTAACGCCACTTAGCGAAATTTCGCGATTCGCTATTCGTGTGGGAGGCGGCATCGCGATGCCGCCTAACTTAAGCGTAGGCGGCATCGGGATGCCGCCTCTACTTCTTTTTTAACGTCGCCTGCGTTCTTCTTTTTTAACGTCGCCTGCATTCTTCTTTCTCTTCTTCCTTCATTTTCCCAAGCCGAACCGCGCGGAAAGAACTCATTTCCTCTCTTCCTTTCGTCCCGATTTCCGCCGAATCGAAGCAGTAAATCAGCGATTGGAGGCTGTACGATCAAAAATCTTACGTTTCTCCCGCGGATCTTCCTCGTTTCGTTGTAAAAGTAAGGTAATTTTCTTCATTTTTCGTGAGTTATCATATTTGGACGTCGTTTTGATGATTTGATGCATATTTTAAGTTGAAATCGATCCTATTGTAGTGTATTTACCATAAATTTGCTACTAATTTCATGTTTGTTGGTTGATTTAGGGTTAAATTGCATGTATTGCGTGGATTTGGGGTTTTTTGGGTTTAGGGATTAGGGTTTTTTAGGCTAATTTTAGGGTTTTATTCCTAATTTAGGTTTTTGATGTTAATTAGAACGTTTTGAGGCTTGTAGAGGGATTTTTTTATGTTAATTTTGATTTGATGCTATTTTAGGGGTTTTATGGTAATTAATGGAGTTTATGCATATTTAGGGTTTTCAGGGGTAATTTGGTAATTTGTTTGATAATGTTGACTTTTTGTTAAATTATGATTTTATACGCTAATGAAGCATTTTTAATCGTAATTCAGTCATATTTTATGCTAATCGAAAGTGTTTAGGTTAATCTAGAATTTTATACGCTAATTTAGTATATGAGGCGTTGTAGTTTCTAGAGGCGTTATTTAGGGGGTATTTTGGGAATTTGTATGGTAATGTTTGTTGCTTAATTTCAGTTGAGGATGGCAGTCATACCTGCGTTGTTGTTATTTTGGTGGTGAATTTGTTTTTTGAGTACACGGTAATGTGGTCGGCTATAGCGGGGGACAACCGGACTTATATATCTAGAGCCCCGACGTGTTCGTTTAATACGTTGTGCACTATGATGTATAATGTTCTTGGAGGGAACCCACGCACGGACCACATTTCGATATGGTTGAGTTTTACGTGCAATGGTCGGTTGATGTACACTCCGTACTCAATGACGTGTCACTCGAGAGCGGATTAGGTCAGGTGAAGTATGGGTTCCAATCAATGCTGGAGTTGTTTGTGAAGCGGGATACCTACTCATATGAGATGGATAGTAGAAGAAGTTTGGAAAATGTGGGTGGATCCGGCGAAGGAGCTGTTGTGGTATACGGGGGGGCAAGCTCCGGCCGAAGGGGATGATAGAGTTGAAAGTCCTAATGCGGAGTTCATCCCTGAAGAAAGGTGAGAATCATCACTTTAACCTAGTTTAAAGTTTTACGTAATTTCAGTTTCGCATTAGTTATTGATGAAGTTACACTTGAATTCAGGGAACCATGTGAGGGGCATAAATGATGACTCTAGTAGCGAGGAGTCGTGGGGCGAATCCAGTTAGAGAGGAAGTTGAGGAAGAAGAGGAAGATGTTGAATTACCCCTTCCTACTATGGGAGTCCCACCTCTAGAGGAAAATGATGCACCGTATCCCGATCCATGGATAGGAGTTATGGACATGGATGTCACATATAGGAACACAATGGTCCCGGGCGTAGATGATGACAATGTACCCCCACCCGTCGGTATTGGAGTCGGTCAGAGGTTTATGACTAAGGACGCATTAGTGATGCACTTGAAGGACTACTGCATAAGTAGACATGTCCAGTTCAGGGTACATAAATCGGGACCGACGGTTTATTCTGTTTGTTGCACAAGTGATCAGTGTCCATGACACATATACGCGTCATTCAGTATGAAGTTAAACATGTGGAAAATTAGACGATGCAATGATGAACACACGTGTTTGAATGTCGAGCTGCGCATGGACAACCGGTTATGCACCTCCACAGTGATATGTAACCTAATTATGCCCAACGTGAGGACAAGTTTCACTCTGTCTCCGTATGAGATCATTCAGTTAGTTAAGGACAAATATCATATTCAGGTGAATTATAGTAGGGCATGGAGGGCAAGGAACAAAGCACTAGTTGCTGTATTTGGTGGCTGGGATGAGTCGTACAACCTATTACCTCAGTTTTTGAAGGAAATCAAAGACACAAACCGAGGTACTATGTACAAGGTGATAACCACGGAAGAAGGTGTGACACGCGGAAATTTTGTACGGTTTGATAGGGCATTTTGGGCGTTTGGACCAGCTATCCATGGATTTCAGTTTTGTAGGCCCTTCATCAACGTAGATAGGACCCATTTATACGGGAAGTACACAGGTTGTCTGCTGATTGCTACGTCATTTGATGGAGATAACCGATTATTTCCCCTGGCCTTCGCACTGGTGGAGAAAGAGAACATCGATACGTGGACTTGGTTTATATCATGTTTGGCGTCGGTGGTTAGAGGGAGGTCTCGATGTGCATCATCTTTGACCGTCCACAAGTGGTATCATCGAAAGAAGTAAGGGATGTATTTCCCGCCCCCATAGGCACAGGTTTTTTGTATACGACACATCATTGCCAATCTGAAGAAGCGGCACAGTGTCAAGGACTTGAATAAGATGGTATGGAGATGTGCGAGAGCAGAAACTGTGGCTCAGTACAATCATGAAATGCAAATACTGGAAGAAGCATGTCCTGGAGCCAAAGCGGAGTTGACTGAGGATTTGAAGGTAGACGTATCTGGTTGTCTAGGACACCTCTTATTTGCTTCGAGATCGTCGAGCTGCATGTTCCTGATCGAGTGATGTTACAGTTCGGGTTGAAGCAGGTAATTAATGCAAAACATGGGTTCAATTTCTATTTATCTTTCAGTGTTTAATTTAATAACTTTGAGCAGGTGACTCCACCGGAGGATGTCGATCATGTTACTCGCATCTCCCGGAAAGGCCGAGCTGGGGAGGATTGGACGCTATACCACCGTGATTACATCGCTCGGTGGGAGGCGCGGGCGGAGTATGTCATTATGGGCAGTCGGGCACACACCCCCAGACATATGAGGTGGTATTTGGGGGTTACTCGACGATACATAGCACCTCCACCGACTGAGCCAGCCATGGTATATCATCCTAGAGGTTATACCGAGGAGGCATTGGTACATACTTAACTTTGTGGAATGATAATTTTCTTAGTCATACATTTTTAACTTACTTTTTTCTTTCGCAATTGGGTTGTGTCAGAACGCGTGGTTGAGCGTCAACCATAGGGCAGCCTTATACCCATCATCCACGCAGACCCACATTGGCTAGAGATTGGGCCGATCTTGTCCACCGTCTCCCGCACGATCTTCCACTCTTGGAGGGAGCGATCGTCGGCGAAGACGAAGTCACCGGCCTGGTGAGCCTTCTCCGCGTGGTTGAGCCAGCCCGAGAGAGAGCTCCCGGCAGCGTCGTGCAAGGCGTCGGCCCACGGCTCGCGGACAACGACTTCGTGTTGAGGAATATGACGAGGTTCCAGCCCGCACGAGAGCCTACGGTGCTCGATCTTCCACGTGAGCAGACACCGACCACGAGCCGGCCCGCCCTTGAGCGACCTCTCGAAAGCAGCAACGGGAGCCTTAGCCCGGCCGCCACCCTCCCATTAGGAGGATTTATACGAGAAGGGAGAAAAAGGCAATTGGTGCACCGAGAGCCTAGTTACGCCTTGTGATTGTTTACGTATTATATATTTTTATTTTTCATTGCTCTTTATGGCTTCAAATTTGTATATTTCTTGATGTATTCAAGCAAACCGATGTGATTAGTAGTTTTTTTGGTAATGTGATCGGTAGTTTTTCTTATGAGTGTGATTCATAGTTTTTATTATGGATGTGATTAGTTTTTTTTTTAATGAATGTACAGGTGCTTACAGGTTAAAAAGCAGATTAAATCGAAAAAAAAAATAAAACATAAAAAATTTAGAAGTAAAGGCGGCATCTAAATGCCGCCTTCAAAAGAAAGCAGAGGCGGCATCCTGATGCCGCCTTCAATCAGACATTATAGGCGGCTTATAAATGCCGCCTCAATTGGCGGCATTTTGAAGCCGCCTCAAGATTCATTTTAAGTGTTTCGCGATTTGAAGATAGGCGGCATCGCGATGCCGCCTCTTCAACATATCGTTTTTGTCTAAGTTTGGGAGAGGCGGTATCGAAATGCCGCCTTTGAACTCTTTCATTTGTGGCGGCATTCTCATGCCGCCCGCTCTTCATGGTAGGCGGCATTCAAATGCCGCCTATCATTTTATCTTTTAAAAAAAATTTGGCGACACGCTGGCGTCCAGCGTGTCGCCTACGCGGGCTTTGACCGAGGTGGTCAAAGTTGACCGTCTCGGTCTAACCCAAACAGTGACATTTTTGCAAAAAATTTCGGAACAGAGCCAAAACTGTAAATTTTTAATTTTTTTTAATTATTTTTAAAAAAAGTTCCCTCATTCCTTCTTTAAAAAGTATGAAGAAAATTTTTTCCTGCACAATGAAGTGTATTTTTTGGATAGCATAATCAAATGTTATTTATATGAAGCCATGCTGATCTATTTTAACATGGTTGTGTTATATATTACATTAATATTGTTACCTCTTTTTATTAGGATAATTCAATAACAAAATAGCTGATTAATTATATGTTTTATATTTAACAAGCAACATAATTAATTATGTGAGTATGTAAACACGTAAATAGAATTGCTACTCCGATGCATGTAAGTATCTTAACTTTATAAAAGTTAGTCTTTTTTGTATAAGGTCTGAAGTGTATTTAAATTATGTATAATAATCTTTTGTATATATATTATATATATGTACGTATATACAACGATTATTTTAATATACAACTAGGTAAGCAGTAAGCTGCCCGCCTACAGCAGTGGAGGGATCCAAAAAATCTAGGGTTTGTGTCAAAATAAAGGTGAAAATGAAGGCGATACGTATCAGGTGTACCCGACACAGGTGAGAGAAGGACTCGAGTATCGGTGGGACGATAAGCGATGGAGGAAGGAAGGTAGAGGAAGCGGGGGGAGAAGATCAGAGTTGAAAGAGTAGCAGTCTCCAAGCCATGTGCCTTCTCTCTCTTCTCTCTACAGCTTCAACACAAAAGCGATAAAACCACAACAATATATATCCGGTTCCCTCCACCAGCTAGCTCGGAACGCGCGCCATTAAAGTCCCAATCGATCGATTAGTTTAATTTCTTTCCTCCGGAAGTAGTATATATATACCCCTGATCGATCTATCGATCGATCGATCGATCGATCTCCTTCTTCTCAGAAGTACTATGCATATCTCTTTTTAAATTATTATTACTATTATTATTATTATTATTATTTTTTTGGTGTTTGTTTTCTCTATCTCTTCAGATAAATATCAGAGATCTACTCCTCCTCCTCCTCTTCTTTCCCTCTCTGCAGATCTCTTTCTTTCTCTGATCTGTGGAATTTATAGCCCTCCTAGCTAGGCAGCTGGATCTGGGCATGCTCTGATCCACTTAATCTCGAATAAGCAAGCAAATTAAAGGTGGATCGACGAGATGGGAAGAGGGCTTTTCTACCGTCGGCGGAGAAGGAAGAGAGGAGGGAGCAGCTTCCTCGGCAGGAGGAAGAGACGAGGTACCCCAACTTTGGTGGGTCGTCCCCGAGAGCGGAGGAGGACATGTCGGCCATCGTCTCCGCCCTCGCTCACGTGATCAGTACCGGCCCAGCCCAAGATGTAGATCACGGGGTAGAATATCCCTCCTCCTCTCTGCCCCTCGCCGCCGCCGCCGCCGCTTCAACGGATCATTCGGGCGGTGCAGGAGCCCTGGAAGCAGCACCAGGTAATGAATAATTAATTAATTAATAATGGTCTCGGAACGTAATATTTATTTATAATTATCCTCCGGTTCGCTGCAGTCTTAATTTTGTCATTCTCATCAGAGAACTCAAGGCAATGACTACGAGTGGTGAGTAGTGATGATGATGAGCTAGTGACATCTTTGATTGATCTTATCTGACTACTTCTCTGTCATCATCTTTCTTTTTTATTTGCAATTCAAACACTTGGCAAACTGCTATAGAAAAGACAAAAGAAAGATAGAGAGATCTTAAGCTCATCTCTCTTTGATAGCTGTTGCTTCTGCTGCGCGGCTTACTTTCACATTTTGGGTCGGTGGGTCTTCCTCCTCCTCATCTCATTTCATTTCTCATCACTTTTTTTTTTTTTCTGACCTTGAAAGATTCTTTTCAGACGCGCGCGCGTTCATTGATCTGTAAAACCCGGAAGGGAGCTGCGCGCTAAGCTAGCTTAGAGGAAGGGAGATCTCCAATATTCCTTATCTCTCTCTCTACCTAGCTCGTGATCATTAATTAAAATATTGCTTTTCACAGATCATGATTCAATGAATGAAACCGGCCTCCTCCTTTACCAAAATTAAACATAATATTGTCTCATTAATTTGGATTTCCTTTTACTCGATCGATCCCACGCGTGCTTATATAATTTTGCCTTTCTTCCTCCATATATATATATCTTCTTTTTGAACATGATCTATATATATATATATATATATATATATATATATATATATATCTATATGTGTGTGTTCACACACGTCTTACGTCTACGTGTAGTCTGGAGGGGCGGTCAAGGCTGCAGTTTCCGTCTCCATCCGTCCTTCTTATGTACACTTTAATTTGGTATTTATTCCTTTGTAATAATATTTATTACAGGTGGGAGTTCGAGGAGAAGGCACTACAGGGGAGTGAGGCAGCGGCCGTGGGGAAAATGGGCGGCGGAGATCAGGGACCCGAACAAAGCGGCGCGCGTCTGGTTGGGCACCTTCGACACCGCCGAGGGCGCAGCCGTCGCCTACGACGAGGCCGCTCTCAAGTTCAAAGGCACCAAAGCCAAGCTCAATTTCCCGGAGAGGGTAGTCCAAGGAAGGACCACCACCACCCACGTCCTCCACCACCACCTCCCACAACAACACAATAATAATTACTTCATGAGTAATATTATTAGTAGGAATACTACTACTACTACTACTCATCCCGGCGCCGCCATGGGGGCCGCCGCCCACCGCGGAGGAGGCGCCGACACCGCTGCTTCTCGCCTCAACTTACACCCGGCCGGGTTCCAGAATATGGTGGTACCAACTCCTGCACCCAACATACACCCGGATTTTATGCAGTACGCCCAGATTCTGTGCAGCAGGGACGAGGACTTGCCCAATGTCGCCTCCGGCCTCTACAATACCAATTATAATCCGAACGACGTCCATAATTATTTCCCGGCACCTTCCTCCACGTCGTCGTCTTCGTCGATGGTCAATGAGCAGGATAGGTTGATGAGGTTCTCTTCGCAGTATGGGAGCTCTTCTTCTAGCTCCGAGCCGTCGGAGTATGGCAAGGACACCGGCAGCAGCTATTCCAGAGATTATTAATTAATTAATTGGTTACCTACCCGTGCGCGCGGCCGATTAATCGCTCCTGCTCTTTATATGTACGAGGTTAATATAATTAAGCCAACTAAGTATGCTCTTTAATTTCTACTTTTTTTTTTTTTTTTTTTTTTTTTTTTTTCTTTCTTTCTTTCTTTTGTTCTTTCGTTTTGATTATCATGTTTTAGTAATGAAGATTAGCTTCGAATATGTATTATTAATTGCACAAGTTAAACCGGCCAGTGCAATTTGACTGAGGAGCTGACTGGCTAGATAAATATTTTACATGCATGTATTGCGAGGATTGCTTCCTCATGAATATTATTGATCATCTTCTAATTACTAAAGCGTGCATAAACGTACTACTTCTTTTAATTTAAGCTGAGCTTACAAATATTTATGCATGGCAAATATAGAGAGAATTCAATTTGGATGCATGTACGTGATTGCTGCAACTAGCTAGCTAATACTCTTCCGTCGATTTGTATCAGTACTGTTTATCTTCTTCCATCTTTATCGATATATATATATATATATATATATATATGCCTCTTCTGTTGTTCCAGCTGCTACAAAACCAACCAAATGTCTGCAAGCTTCCAAATTTCGAAACCAAATTACTGCTACCTACAAAATAACTAGCTAGGTTCCTCATGTCTTGATTCTTATAAAAAACATGGCATGCAGACATGCTTGTACACTAATGTATGATGACATTAACCTGATCTCTCTCTCTCTCTCTCTCTCTCTCTCTCTCTCTCTCTCTCTCTCTCTCTCTCTCTCTCTCTCTCTAACTATCCCTCTCTCTCATTAACTATCTTTCTCTCTCATTAGCTGATCTTTCTCTCATTATGTATCTGATTTTTGTCACTCACTAGCTGATTTTCATCTCTCGTTAGCTCTCTCTCTCTCTCTCTCTATCTCTCTCTCACACAGACACACACACAGTACGCATTCTCTTTCTCTGTAGATTTTAACCTCCGTCCATTAGCGTGCATGCTTGATTTTATGCTGCATGCAGAACTTTTGCGAGAAAAATAGTGGAAGACCGTTAAACGGAGGACTCTTTTTCATAGAAACAATGGATCTATATATTCCAGTACTTAAATCATCAATGTCGTTTCACATTCATATAGACTAGTACGGGAGTACTGCTTTGTACATATTAAGTGATTAAGATAATATATATATGTATCTCTGCAGATCCTATAGCACATGCACCACCAGTACTATATATCAGCTTCTCGATCAGCCTACTAGTATGTAAATATATATTATACCCTAATTAAACGTGAAAAGAGAGCAGAAATTAAGACAAAGATGATCATATATATATATATATATAGTTAATGGGTGGTTATCATATGATGAAGTAGCTAGATTCATATATTTTTCGAATCCTGCAGAGAGTATTGATGAAGTATGAACCAATTAAGGATCTTTCTTTCTTTCTTTTTATATATATATATATATATATATATATATATATATAGTTAATGGGTGGTTATCATATGATGAAGTAGCTAGATTCATATATTTTTCGAATCCTGCAGAGAGTATTGATGAAGTATGAACCAATTAAGGGATCTTTCTTTCTTTCTTTTATTTTCAAAGGGTCATGGAAGTCGGCTAGGTAGCTGTGAAAAAGTATCGGTGGCGATCAGTAGTACTGCAGGGAATCGAAGACCGAAGAAATTAAGACAGCAGGGAGAAAGAGAGAGAGAGAGAGAGAAAGAGAGAGTCCCAGTGTGACCATGACCAGGCTGTGACGATTTCTTTTTGTTTTCTTCCCAGCTTCTCTAGTCGTTCTGGTTTAATTTCCTCCTGTGATCTGAAACGATGGAGGTAATAAATTAAAGACCGTCTCTGCATGCGCCAGTACTCGTTCTGCAAATTAAAGCAAGCGCAACAAATCAGTAACCAGCAGAAGTAGTTGTAATATATAATCACTCGCCTGTAGGGATGGTACGTACGATATGTATCAGCTGCGCGCATCCCTGCAGCGTGCGTACGTACGTAGAGAGCTTCAGCTGCATCGACGGACGGTCTGCAATTCTGCATGCAGCATGCTAGCTGATGGATCTTTAGAGAGAGGAGCTTTTTACTTTCTTTTTCAAAACTTTTGCAGTAGAAACTGCAGTAGTATAACTGTCAATTTGCGGGGACGAGATCGGAAGCCAACTTGGCCCACTTGAACACGGTGCTACTTAATTGCCTGCGCTGTGCATGATCTGTGTATTTGCTTTCGTGAAATTCGACATTGATTCGTCTGAAAATGGATTCCCGTTCCGGTCCCTTTTGTTTTCTTATTCTTGCATGGCTTCATCACGAGCGGCGTGATACACCCACGCGTGCATCACCCTCTCTCCTCTCAACCAGCCGGGGACCAGCACAGACACGTACTGATCAATATATATACTCTCTTCTTAATTAATTCTTATATGTATTGTTAGTACATTCGCATGCACAATATTGTCATTTATTGACAAAACAACACATGGTTTACCCTGATATGTGTCAAAGATCTCTTGATTTTAGTAAATTTAGATTTATGTTGATTGAACCGGAAAAGGAATGATTGAATCATTTAAAATATATTTTAAACCAATTCTCTTGATTATGGAAGTGAAGAAATTGTGATTGAGCTAATAAAAAAGGCAAACTTAGACCTTACGAAGTATTTTATGAGAGATTGAGTAATTTGTGTCTATGGTGAAATAATTTTTTCCTCATCGATCTGTTTATGAGAAGTTGTTGTAAAGATGAAGCTGATGTTGTAGTTTGTACGGGAGACAAACTCAGCTTTCTTGATGAACACTGAGGGGGAGCTTAAGTGTGGATGATAACAAGAGTACTCGTGCTGAGGAGTAGATCAATTCAAGGTGGGATCTTGAAAGGTATTCCATTTCTGTTACTATATTGAACAAGGTGTTTTAGACACTTGTATAACCTTGGCGGAAAAGGTTTGTGACATGCTTCATGTAGTGGATCGTTATTATCCTGGGCTAACTAGCCCCGCAGATTAGGAACTAGTTTTATTCCGAACTGCAGTAACAATTGTTTGTCATATATTTTCTTCTTCTTGTGTTATTTACATATTATTTCAGCTAACGTTATACGAAGAGTTTGAAACATCACGGTAAATGTTAACACAGTCATCAAAACTTTTTCATACATATTATATATCAAGCAAGGATTCATAAATTAATCTTGAATTTAGTTATGGCTAATTTCCTTTGCCAAAAATCTGTTAGTAGCTAGCAGTATTATTAACGTCATATATATATATATATATATATATGCAATGGTGCACAAGTCAATATATATAGACGACCTTTCAAATAATTTGTTGCTTCCTAAGTTCAGTGGTCTCTAAAGACAATTACCCCTCATAATTATTTGTATTATAGTGTTATTGGACATGTTTGTACACCTATAATTTGGTCAAGCTATATATATATATATATATATATATATATGTATATATACGTATGGGAAAAGTTTCCTACTTTCAAATTTTAAAGAAGAAATGAGGGGCATTTTTATAATTAAATATGATGGGTATTTTATAAATATGAATAAAGTTCTAACTCGCCCCCCTCAGTTCTTCATTAAAATTTTGAATGTAGAAAACATTTCCCTCCATATGTAAGTGTAGGCCAGCCTGGTGATAAAACTAGCTATTTGGCTTAAAAGCAATAACGTTTTTAGTTCGATGTTCTCTCTAAAGTAAATATAAAATTTTCATTTGGGTTTTCCATATATACTATAATCACAACTCGGGAGGCCCGGTCGAGTTAAAGTGAGCTTACCAAGCCGGGTTGGTAGTATCCCATGGAATTTCACAAAATATATATATATATATATATATATATATATATATATAAGTAAACCCTCATGGGGCTCTATAATATAATTAAGGACCTGGCATGCACCCATATAGCAGCTACCGTACCACAGTCACATGGAGTACTGATGTTGCACGGATGGGTTCATGCACCTGCTTTAGTGTTACAAGGTTTTCGACAAAATTGACTTTAATTGGGTGGGCCAAGAGAATCATAGCTTTGAGTCACTCACCTTGTTTTATATATAATCATCAACCGCATATGCTTTTGATGTCCACTTTGGATCATTATTATTATAACCTTTCGTTTAGTTTAATACTTTAATTACAACTCTTTATCTTTGTATATACTTAGTTAATTAATCCTTCTTGCTAGCTAACTACCTAGGGGTAGGTATACACAGAAAGAATCCGATACGTACATACGTATCTTTGACGATGAAATGTTCCTCATTAATTGTCACAAAAAATATACGTATCTGTATGTATATTTTTTAGTACTTGTGTTGTTCATTAATATGCATGGGTCGTGTATATATATATATATATATATATATATATATATATATATATATATATATATATATATATATATATATATATGCATGCCACATATATATAGCTTGTGTTACCCAATTGGATTGTTTGATAAAATAAGAAAATATAAAATATTTATTTCTAGATCTTTTTTTTTATCCGAAAATGTCTAATTAATATCATTATAAACAGGACCATTTTTCAAATAAGAAAAAGAAAAAGAAAAAAAAATAGCGGTAGAAGCTTCCACCGTTTCTCGTGCGAGCCGCGTGCCACGTAAGCCTTTATTGTGGGACCCGGCCGAGCGTGGGTTCTAGTCTACTCATTAGATCGGCCAGTGGGTCCGCGGCTCGGCGCTTTTCGGCTGATAAGAAACACGCCCTTCAGACTTGCGCTTGTCCTTTTCGGCTTCTTCTTCTTCTCCTTCTTCTTCTCCTCTCGTCTTATTAGAGTCGGTGCGGCTCCGCTTTCGGCTCCCGCGTCAACTTTTGCGGCTCATTTTTTTTTCTTTTTTTTACCCTTTTATAAAAAATATTATTACTAGGAGGTTTTTTTTCTTCTCTTTTCTAGTAGACGCGTGGGGATTTTCTCACAAGTGATGATTGTTACGTCCACGTGGATCTTCCGGCGCCGTTAAACTGCACTCGGAGAATCGATCGTCGTATTGACTGCGTGGATCAGGTTCGAGTGGTATATCTTGTAAAATTTGGAGCGTTCATATCATATTTGATAATATTGTAAGGAAGAATTTTTAAATAAAATTTTTATCATATTACTTTCTATCAAAGCTATCCAATGTTTTAAAAACCGAACCGGTCATTCAACCGGCACAATGTCCGGTTTTGGTTGAACCCGGTTAGACCGGGTTGGACCGTTGAATATTATACACCATATTATATATGTAATTAATATTTTTATTAAAAAAAAGTTAAAATTAATGCTGTTTACAGTGAACCGGGCCGAGTGAATAAGAACCGAATTGGCCTCCAATTCTGGTTCAACCGGGTCAGACTGACCGATTCGGTTCAATTTTTAAAACACTGAAGCTATTAGAATTAACCAAATTGAACCGACTGATTAATTGGTTATATTTCTGAATTAATGGATTTAATGGGTGTCGACTGACTAACGAGGGAAATATATATACTTAATATAAAAGAATATGTATAATTCATTAAGGTATATAATAATATTAACATATTAATATTGCCGGATATATATTTCATTAAGAGATGGGAAACCATACTAATTAATTAGTACTTTAAAGTATGAATCCTAGTGGAGAAAGTGGCATCTACATTAATTTCCTAATCTTGAGTAACATCAATCCCAAAGTTGATTACTAATTAATATAAATGTTGAACCTCTCCTTTTTGAATTAAGGGTACATTGCACTTGCACGTCTCTCTATATCTTTTTGTGCATGCAACTTGTTTTATTCAGATTTTGTGACCATTGTCTGGTCTTTTGGGTGGCAAGGCTGCAAGTGGTCGTTATCGGACTTACCTTTGGATCTCAAAGTGAGAAGCTAGGGTTTAAGCATCTATCTCTCTTTTTTTTTTCCTTTTATTTTATTTTATTTTGTTTTTGTCCGATCCATCAAAAGTAAAAGGAACTCTAGTGGATTATGATGTTGAGTTCGAGTATAATATTTCAGCTTGATCAAATCATCTAAACTACAACAACTAGCTAGTTGCATGGACGCCTACTTATCCGGGGGGGATCTAATGTCTAGCTTGAACCATTGTTTAATATTGCTTTTTATCCATCACTAAATATTGGGTATTCGAAAAACTTTCATGCATTGCTTGATAAGTACTAATATTAATGTAGAACATATTATATATAGTACTATAAGCCTTTTAATTATCGCGTCTACTTTCTTAAAACTCAGTCATACTATTAACCTAATCTTGGATTAATTATACATGCATGATGCTTGAGTCCCAGCTTAGTTATAAATAATGGTGGGAATTGCTGATATGTAATTCTCATCTTTATTTGACTCATCTGGAAGGACTTCACCTTATCTTCTTAGCTTGGTGATTTGGCCTGAAAAAGCTGTGAGCCACTTGAATGGATGTGAATGGGAGAGCCACTTGGTAACCAAAGAGTGTAAACTATTCTATGCATGATGAAGTGAGTTTGATGACTTTCTTATTTTGGCCACTTGTGTATCCACTTTGAGACCTTATCTTTTGAGTTCATCCAACAAGTCACCATGTAATTAAGAAAAGCTCCAATCGCATTAAGCTTCAATTGAGGTGATCATATATATCGTACTTTGTAGTATTAGAAAGAGTGTTTAAGAGTAGTTTAAATGTATATAAAGATGGTTTTGGACCTCTTAGAGCTCAATATAGATTTAAACAGCTCTTATTTAGTAGATCTTATATGGGTTCACAATGATTCCTAGATAGTACTATATATATATCAACTTGTCGAGAATCTAATATAATCGAAACAAACAACTTGTTTCGAGTTGGTTCAATTAAGTCTAAAAAAATTACCGAAGAGTGTCATGTTTTCTATCCATACCACAACATGATAGTGTAATAAAGGTTGTTATTGCTCCCTTGAATCTTTTTTGACAATCATAAGGTGCGACATGAGCATTGGCAATGTCGCCATACAGGGGACCCCGCTCATGTAACATCCTAGGTGTATGGCACTAGGTTAAGATGTGAAACGTCTTGTAATCAATAAAATATGAAACTTATTTAGATTTATTTTATTATATTTTAATTTAATAATACACGTTCGTAGACTAAATATAATTACTATAATCTCTATTTCTTTAAAATCATTGAAAGCTTTTTATGTTTATAGGATTTGAGTTTCATGTTTTATTAGGACAACAATACAAAGAGATTCACTCATGATAAGTGAATACAAAGAAAATTTTGAAGAAGGTTATAATAGGGAATGTGCAGAAAAAATTAAATAAAAACTATTTTAAGGGATATGAAGAGAGGTGTATGGTAAAGGAATATGAGAAAAATTTGAAAGAAGGCTACGACAAGAATATTTAGAAAAAAAAAAAAAAAAAAAAAAAAAAAAACTTGATGGATGACTATAGTAAGTGGATATGAAGAAAATAATTGAAGGAACACTACAAAAAGGATATTTGAAAAGAAATTCGGAAAGAAAAAAAAGGTAACTAAATATGAAGAAATATTTTTGTAGAGACTTAGTAAGGAACATGAAATTTTTTTTTCAAAGAATGCTATAACAAGAGAATCTGAAGAAAATTTGAAGCAACACTATAACAAGACAATACAAAGAAAAAAATTGAAGGAAAGTTATAATAAGGGAGTATGGAAAGAAAATTTTGAAAGAAAGCTTGAGTTAGGGAATATGAAGAATATATTTGAAAGAAGGGTATAGTAAAGGAATATGACAAAAGAAAATTGAAATAAAGCCATAGTTAGAGAACATGGAGAAAATTTTTGAAAGTTATAATAACACTACAAGAAATTTTATTTTTAGTAACAATCTTTTTACCATAAGTATTTTTGTTACTAAAGCTGGGTTATTAACCACGAAAAAATTATGTTTCTTGGGTAAAGTTCTAATTAATAAAAATTATAATTTTATATGTTATAATACCCACAAAATATAAATTTTTGTGGCTAATAACTAAAATTGTATTTAAATTTTTTTATTATTTTGTCGTCATATTATTCCCCCGTAACACATTTGTTTTTGGGAAAAATTATTTGCCACAAAATGTTAGTTTTGTGGCTAAATGTTTTGAATTAGACACAAAATTTATGTCTCGTGACTAGATAATGAATATAAGAATTTTTTTAGTTTTATTATTTTTAACCATGAAAAACATTTCGTAGTTATATTTTTCCCGCGAAACACATTTTGTTTCCCGAAAAACGTTTTAGCCACGAAACGTTTGATTTGTAACTATATGTATCCATTTAGGCACGAAATGTTATTTTCGTGGCTAAATGTTTCTCTTAAGCCACGAAACCTTATATTCTAGGTCTTTTTGTCTCAAAAGAAAAAAACCTTCACCCGCACGCATTTCCCCCCTTTCCTCTTCCGCACTCTCTTCCCATCTTGGATTGGCACCACGCGGGTGGACCATCGGTGAGTGGAGCATCGGCGAGCATACCATCGGCGAGCAGACCACTGGCGAGTGGTATCCGTCGGGCGGACTACAAATCGACGAGCATTTTTTGCAACTACTTCTTCCAGTTGTCTTCTAAACGACGGTAAAGGTTTCTAAACGATAGTAAATGTTTCTTAGCATTTCTGTAATTCTGATTTTGTAATTAATTTTTATTCTGGAGGGTACCCTCTTACCAATGTCTTGCATGGTTAAACACCATGTATGATTCTTTACTCTCTGTTTTCTTCTGTTTCTTTTATTTTCTTCTGTAAAGGCAAAGTGATTTTGCGCTAGATTCAGATACATGCTTATATCAGAATTTAAATAAATTCATAGCTCTTTAAAAGCTTGAGTGATGAAATTGAAGTGGAGTGGATTAAATATTGATCCAGTTTTATACAAGAAAATGATATGGGTTATACTTAACAACTGTGATGAAATTGAAGAGTACATCATGTGAGTACTTGTTGTATAGTCTTTCAATATCAAACCTAAAAGAAGATAACAACTAATATATGTTTTTTTTCATTTAGGTAGTGAACAGAAACAATTTTTACAATTTCAGGTGTGTTTAACTTAGAGCAAGAACATGAAAACCAATTTTCAGGTTGGTTTAGAGCCAAGGTAAGAGTGTGTTTCATTATACCTTTAAGAAGACCCAAAGTTTGTCAACATCATAAGGAAACTCTTTTCGGTGATGTAGGTGAAAGATTTGTTTAAAGTTGGAGTGCTTGACATTCATAGTGATTTATACAATCCTGATTTTGGACCCATATGAACAAATTGTTTCTCGAGTTTATCAATGGCATGCGACTACATACAAAGCAACTCGAAGAACGTCGAAGGACACAAAATTGTGGTGTTGTCATTAAATGATACTTTGAAGATAATTACCTTGATTACTATGGAGTGGTGATGAATATTATTGAATTACAATATATGAAAGGCAATAAAGTCTATGTGTTGAAATACAAATGGTATGATGTTAACAAGAGGTGGGGAATTAAAAATGATGAATGGTTCACAAGTATTAATACTTTGCGTACATGGTGTGATGATGATCCCTTTGCGTTGGCATTTCAAATGGAACAAGTTTATTACATGGATGATCCAAAAAATGATGGATGGAGCGTTGTGCAAAGATGTGTTATGAGAAATATGTATGACATGTCTGAGCAACCAATATCTAGTATAGATGACATGGTTTACCAATAAGAGTTGCCAAATGTAAGTATCAATGTCCACGAGGAAGAAGATGATGTTGGCTCATTAGCTAGGGTAGATATTCCACTTGAACGTACGCATGTGTCGATTGGAATGGAAGAAGAAGAAATTGAACGGGAAGGGGAAGAGGAAGACAAAGATGAAGCAGGAAGAGGAACAAGAGGAAGAACAACAAGAAGAAGAAAGATAAGAAGAAGAAGTTGATGAAGACGATTAGGTCTTTATTTTTTCTTAGTTATTGAACTGTAGACTATCGTATATTCTGATTAGATCTTTCAAATTTTATTTATTTCCCTTTACTCAGTTATTGCTCTAACCTTAAATGAATTATGTTGTAGGTCAATTATGGCTCCGGGTAAATGTCCACCTCTAGTACCTGAATGTAGCTTATCAGACATTCCAAAAATTGGGATTGAGGGTATATGTCTTAATCCATTTTTTATTTGTCAACAATTATTAACTTAAATACTAATGTTCATAATTTACTTTTCTATAGGAGTGTCTGATAGCTCTAACGCAGATGAATCTTCAAAAATTGTTTCAAAAACTCAATGTATGAATTAAGTATTTATTTGTATTATTTTAAAGCAAGATTAAGAAAGAAACATGTTAATACTTAATTATTATTCATTTTTGCATACAGTGCAAGGTTATACGGTCCTGCGTAAACGTGGGCGAGGCCCAAGTAGGGGTTTAACTGTAGAAAAATTATATGAGAAGCTTGGCCACAAAATACTAGTGGAGTTTGATGCTACATCAAGAAGGCCTAAGGGGAAATACAGTGGTGAGTTCATCGGGTACATTGGAATTGCAGTGAAAACACGTTTGCCACATCAGGTGAGATACTTCAGGAAGTTTAAAGCTGAGAATTTTCATGAAGCTTATGCTTTTATCCAGGTAAATATCATTTTTATAGTTATGTTTTGTGTTGATGTATCCAAATTTAATACTTAATATTTGGTGGTAGAACTATTTTGCAGATGACATACTACACGACAACCTCTGCCAAGAAGTTGTATTAAGGACTATGAGTGATATATTCTGGGCATATAAAGGCGAGTTGAGTGCATGGTTTAAGCAGCATGGAGGAGATCCTGAAGGTCGATTGACTCATTTTCTCGATGTAGACGAATCTGATTGGAAATGGCTTTGTGACAATATTTTTGCAACTAAGAGTTTTCAGGTAATTGAAATTGGAAACGAGAGTTCTATTCAAATTTCACTTGTGTTTAAATCTTTGGAATTTGATGTTATATTTAAATAATTACATGATCGATCTGCCCAAAATAAAGCTAACATAAGCAAGTTGAAAGTTAGACACACAACAGGGCAAAAATCATTTCAGCGTATATTTGATGAGATGGTAAGTTTCATCTTGTAATTCTACTTTAATTAAACTTTTTCTTATCAATTTTTAATTTGTTTTCCTTGTATCATTTATAAGGTACTGACTGTAGTCCTATCAATCAATTCAAACAAACACATTTTCAAGGAAAGGAGCTTAGGGTGTAAGGGTAGAAGAAAAATACGTAAGTAAAATTTAAATTAAATATAAAATTTCTTTAAATGTAAAAGAGCAAGCAACACAATAAGTGACTCCTCTAAATGAAAATTTTTTTGTAGAAAAGGTATTAGGGTCTAGGTCTGGTTACATCAAAGGCCAAGGTCAGACGCAACCAGCTGTACCTAAGAGACCTCGTGGTGCATCATCTTCTTCTTCGTCTGTTCAGAATATGATTGATCAAGTACGTTAAGAGCATAGGCGTGAGATAGAGAAGCTGAAGCAGGAAAATAGTCGCCAGTTGGAGGAAATGCGTAGAGAGATGATTCAAATGATGCAGGGGTTACGCGACTCGTGACTTAAACTGTGGTTTGGATGCCATTGTATTTTTTGTAAAGAAATATAAATAATTCTTATTTTTTTACATACCTTTGAATTTGGTTAAGTAATGTTGTCCTTACACAACGCCACTTTGACCTTTTGAGCAGTGATGAATTCATTTGTATTTGTGATGAATTTAAATAGAACTTTGTGAAGAATTTGAAAAAAACTTTATGATGAATTTGAATTGCAGTGATGAACTCAATTGTGATGAATTTGTATTTGTCAGTAGTGATGAATTTTGAACAGGTTTATTTGGTTCAAATAACTAATTTAAATTATAAATAACCAGATATAGGCTTTTAACCACGAAATTAGAACTTTCGTGGTTAAAAATTAAAGAGTTTTAACCACAAAAGAGATATGTTCGTGGCTAAATGGAGTCTGTTTTTACCCACGAAAATAATAATTTTTTCGCTAAATAAGGTCTAGTTTTGGCCACAAAATTGAAGCTTTGTGGCTAAATACAGAACACCTTTGACAACTTATTTCGTCGCTACATGTAACGTGGTTTTTGCCACGAAATTTAATGTTATGGCAAAAAGTGGCCAGATTTTAGCCATGAAATCCACCGTTTGTGGTTAAAAGCTGGACTCTTTTAGCCACGAAACATTAAATTTCGTGGTTAATTCATTTAACGACGCTTTATTTGCTTCAAACTTTTAACCACGAAATTTCGCGGTTAAAAGATTTAGCCACGAACTTGAGATTTCTAGCCACGAAAAATTTCGTGGTTAGAAATCTTATTTCTTGTAGTGACGTATAAGGACATACAAAAGAAATTTTTGAAAGAAATCTAAAGTAAGGGTACTATGAAACAAGATTATGAAATATGACTATAGTGGGGAATATGAAGAGATATTTAAAAAAAGGATACAATTAGGAAATATGAAGAAAAAATATGAAATTTAAAGGAAGGGTATAGCAAAGAAATATGAAGAAACAATGTGAGAGAATGCTATACTAAGGGATTAATATGATGAAAAATAATTGAACTATGCAAGGGAAACGAATATGAAGAATTGTTTTAAAAAAGACTATAATAAGTAAATATCAAAAAATATTTTGAAAGAAGGCAATATTAGGGGAATATGAAGACAAAAATTGAAAGAAGGATGCACAAGGGAATATGAAAAGAAAAAGTTTGAGAGAAGACTATTGTAAGTGAATATGAAAAAAAAGTTGAAAGAATGCAATAGAAATACAATATGCCAAAAAAAATTGAAGGAATGATATAATAGAGGAATGTAAAGACGAATATTACAAGAAGACTATAGAAATATAATATGACAAAAATATTTCAAAGTAGCCTATAATTGGGGTGTATGAAAAAAATATTTGAAATAAGGCTATAATAAGAAATATGAAGAAACATATTGAAACAAAGTTATAAGGATTCATATAGAATTTCATAAGTAGGTTATAGTAAGGAAAGATAAAAAAAAAATTGTAAAAGGATACAATACGACAATATGATAAAACAATTTAAGAGAAGGCTCTAGTTGGGAATATAAAAAGAAGTTTGAAAGAATTCTAATGTGGAGAAACAAATTCAAACAGATGCTATAATAAGGAAAGATGCAGAATTAATCTGATGGAAGGCTATCATAAAGGATATGGATAAAAGTGTGAAAGAAGACTATAGAAAGAGAATATGGAGAAAAAAAAACTGAAAGAAGACTACATAATAAGGAAATATGTAGAATTTTTTTTGAAGAAGGTTATGAAGAAAAAATTTCAAAGATGGCTATAATAAAGGAATACGAAATTTTTTTTTGAAGAAATGTCTGCTTAATGGAATATGGAAAAAGTTTAAAAGAAGACTAAAGTAAGGGAATATGAAAAAAAAACTTCATGGAAGGCATAAGGGAATATGAGGAAAAAATTTGAAATAAGGATATAGTTAAGAAAATAAAGAAATATTTTGGAAAATAACCATAGTAAGGGAAAATGAAGAAATAAATTTATAGAATACTATAGTACAAGAATACTAAGAAAAATTGAATAATAAGGGAATACGAAAAATTAATTTAGAATATGAAGGCAATATAAAAGAAAGATAAAGTAAGGGAATCTTAAGAAAGATAAAGTAAGGGAATCCTAAGAAAGATTGTTGAAAAATACTATAGAAAATAAATATGAGGAAAAAACGTGAAAGAAAGGTACAATAAGGTAATCCTAAGAAAAATTTGAAAGAACCAAAGTAAGTGAATATGAAGAACAAAATTTGAAAGAAGGCAATAACATAGCAAGGGAAAATGAAGCTAAAATATGAAGGAAGGCTATACTAAGGGAATAAGGAGAAAAAAAAAAAGAAAGAAGATTATAACAAAAAATATAAAAAAAAAATTCGGACAAAAGCTAAAGGAAGGAATATGGTAAAAATTTTGAAATTAGGCTACAGTAAGGGAATATGGAGAAAAAATTTAAAATTAGGCTATAATAAGTGAATATGGAAAGAAATCATGAACTTAAACTATAGTAAGGGAATAATGAGAAAAGTTTTGGAAGAAGGCTATAAAGGAAAATAAAATTTCAAACAAGACTATAGTAGAGATATTCAAAAAAAAAAATTGAAACAAGGCAACAATAACGGAATATGATAGAGTGTAGATTTAGAGTATTTTTTGTATGTAATTTTATGTGCTTACCCTGGTTCTAGCCAATTCTACTGGAAAAATATTTGATTATGAGTTTTATAGGTGTTTAGTTGAATTCAGGCAAAAAAAGACAAAAGAAGAGCAATGAAATGGAAGTTCAGCATTTGAGTTGGGCTCCACAAAAACAATATAATTGGTACCACATGAGGAGTCCTATTGCAACTACAACAATACTTTGGGACCATTAGTGCCAGAGAAAACTTTTCATAACTCAATTAGAACACTTCTATGGTAGAATAGGATGCCTAACTTAAGTGTTGGAGCCATAGGACTAATGCCACTAGCGCCAGTGGCACCCTGACAATCTTGGATGGCATTGGGACTCCTAGTTTGACTAGAAGAACGTTGCTCTTTTGGGAGAAGCTTAAGCCCATAATACTCCACTTTGGAGCACGATTAGAGAAGGTTGTGAGGAGGCTTTAGAGACGATTTGGCAGTAAAACCCAAGGTTTCAAGTAGAGAAGAATTCAAAGATTTAGCCTTGCAATGGAGGAAACTTGGAGAAGAACATAGAGTAATTTCCCTTGTTGGGCCTCCATGATTCCTTAGTTGTAATATGATTAACTTCTTAGTTCTTTTGATTCATTCTTATCTTTTATTCTGAATTCCACATTTTTTGCTTGTGATTTTTATTGAGGTGTTTTATTTTTCTAATGAGGTTTGAAGGGAGAAGTTAAAAGAATGTGTACTTGAGTTAAATTGCATGATTATTAGTTCTCAATGGCTTTTCAATTTATGGTTTATCTGAATAAGTAGCTACAATTGAATTGTGGATTGAATCTGTGTCCGAATAAAAGGAATTTGTTTCTAAGTTCTGAATTAAGCAAGTGGGTTTTAATTAGAATGTCTAGTTAAAGGAATTTAAAACTAATTTGAAAAGCTAAGTGCAGTGTTAGCTAGCGTTTTTTGAACTTGCGGATGCTCAATAGAATTATGAACTAAGGATGATATCGGAGCAACTAGAGAGGATGGCTCGTCCCACAACTTTATCTAAGTGATTTTTCATCCAAGACAATCTTTGATGCGTTTTTGGTTGTTTTTTAGTTAGTTTTCTTTAACATCCATTAGATCCCAAACAATAGTAAGATTTCTTTAGCGTCAATCTTTGATGTGATTTTGGGTTTTAATTTTTGTCTTCTCGCACAAGCGTCAATGCCAAAAATACATTGGGCCCAATTGGGCCTTGAACTGTATTTGATATGATTTGAGCTGATGATGGTTGTCGATTTGGTTTTGACGATCAAATTGAAATTGAACCTCTGATCAGAGATCTAACTTTGACCATTGACCAAATTCTGGTCAATCTTTAATTTGCGGTGGTCAATTCAAGAATTTTGACCAGATTGACCATGAAATTGAGATGATCGTGAGTGTAGATTTATGGTCGTAAATTAGGCTAAAATTAAGCCCTCAGATCAATGATCCGTCTTTGGCAGTTGGTCAATCTCTAGTCAATCATTGATTTGTGATGGTCAATTTGTTGATGTTTTAACTCAATTGATGATTTATTGTGTTTGAACACCAATGTGATTTATCGAAATTAACAAATAAATACGCAAAATTATTTAACTACAGACTTGGACTTGGAAATGTGCTCGATTTAAACTAAAAGGGATACACTTATGTGTCCCTTTTTCTCTAAGGGTGTCAATTTTACCCGATTACCCGATTACCCGAATGGTAATCGGATGGATAAGGAACAAAATTATGTGTTCTATTACCCGATTATCCGATTAAAAAATTACCCGATTACCCGCCTCTTAATTGAAATGGATATGGATAATGGTATTACTTACCAGATTACCCGATTACCCGGATGACAATTTGGTAAGTTTTTAAAATTTATACCCTTATTTCTATCTTACATACTCTAATATGTGTGTTGTACATTTGTTTGAGTTGTTTTTAGATAAACTTACAAATTTGGATGTAATTTTCATATGATTTTAATTTTTTTGTATTTTTTAAAAATTTATAAGGATTAGATAATTAAATTTATTAAAATATTATTATCCATTTATTTACCCGATTACCCGATTACCCATGGGTAATCGGGAAAGAAATTTGGGTAACGGAATAACTAATTTTTATTCGGACGAAACAGGTGACGGAATACGGGTAGGGTAATCGAAACAGGTAACGGAATAACCCTTACCCGTTTCGATTATTACCCGTTTACACCCCTACTTTTCGCTCGACTCTAATACCATGACAATGCCTTGACCCTTTTACTCTACACTATGCAGACAAGGAAATTAATATGCATGCCGTTTCCCGTTTCCCGAGTGCATCGTACTTGTGTTCACTCAATTAATTCTCAAATCTCCCAATTGGAGTTAGGAGAGTGAACCACTTCATGTAGCATGATGGTCATGTACAAGGACAAGTTATCCTTAAATAATACGCAAATTCCTTAGCTAGACCTCTAACTTAGTAGTGCATCGTACTTGTGTTCACTCGATTAATTCTCAAATCTCCCAATTGGAGTTAGGAGAGTGAACCACTTCATGTAGCATGATGGTCATGTACAATGACAAGTTATCCTTAACTAATACGCAAATTCCTTAGCTAGACCTCTAACTTAGTAGTACATCGTACTTGTGTTCACTCGATTAATTCTCAAATCTCCCAATTGGAGTTAGGAGAGTGAACCACTTCATGTAGCATGATGGTCATGTACAATGGCAAGTTATTCTTAACTAATACGCAAATTCCTTAGCTACCTCTAACTTAGTAGTGCATCGTATACAATGGCAAGTTATCCTTAACTAATATGCAAATTCCTTAGCTAGACCTCTAATTTAGTAGTGCATCGTATACAATGGCAAGTTATCCTTAACTAATACGCAAATTCCTTAGCTAGACCTCTAACTTAGTAGATCGTACACCACATATACATCAAAATAATGAATCATTAAATCATGACATTAAAAATCAAACTAAGGGATACACATGTAACACACCCTAAAGGGTTCTTAACCTACAAAATACATCAATCTAAACATGTTTTGACTCAATGTATACATGAAATACATCCAAATATACACTAAAAGAGTGTTTATTAAAGGCACAACCGCACTGTATGCAGCAAAATGTGGCCAGCCCAAATTTGACAAGCCCAAACGCCCACGATCCAATAAACGATCGTCGTGGGTAGGCTCCATCGATTTTCAAAAGGCATCCACCGCAGCCCATCGTCGGGTCCAGCCATGCCGCCGCGTCACCGGTACAGCCGGTGCCCTCGTCAATAAAAATCTGTCGTGTTAGCCCTAGTCAGCACGCCTTGTCACAATGCCACTTAACTTAAGACCAAGTCTGGTCGAGTAACTGAAGGAGGCAATTGAGGGAATCAGGAGAAAAACCTTCCTGGTCTCCCTCCTCTCTCAACCACAGCAGTAGAAAGGGGATCGTGATCCCCTTTCCCAGGAAAAAGCCTCAACAACCGAAGAGGACAGGCTACAAATAGCCAGAAGTTCCCTGTCGCAGGGGTTGGAAAAATTGGAGTTCGAGAACCTTTTGTCACAGAGAAAATCCACTCGCAGAAGCTCTCGAACCAAAGAAGTTCAGCAACTCGCCGTTCGTCGTTCAACAATTCGACCGAAGCAGCTCTACACGTTCGCCGGCAGCGTCACAAGTCAAAACACACAGAACACCCAACGCCATACCAAATCGTGCACACTCGCTCTCATAACTCAAACTTCAACGTTCTCGCTAGAAGCCGAAACTCCGACAATTCACACGGAGATTGAATCAGAGGAAGCATAGGAGATTGTACTCGCTTTTTCCTGACAAACACACCCTGTAACACAAATTTATTCTAAAGTAATCGATATATTCTCTGGGTTGCGCCTCTTCGCAGACCGACAGGTTTTTGGTGAAACAGATTTGGCATGCCCGGTGGGACATTTCCTACCTCTCATCTCCTTCTCCGTCAAAAAAAAAAAAATCTCCAACCACAGCCATGGCCAGCAACGCCAACAATGGCAAAAACAACAGGGGCAAGCAAACTGCTCCTTCAAGTTCTGCTCAGTCGCGCCCCGCCGCGACTGCAAGCTTGATCGCAGGAGCTCACGGACCAGCTGCCGCAGCTCAGGCCGACCTCCGCGCACAAGAGCTCTGGCCAAAAGCTTGTCCACTGGACAAGCTCCTTTCATGCGTGACGTGCGCCGCCCAAGTGTCATGTTCGTGCCACAAGCCGTCGCGGCCTCAGTCAAACCATCGGCGGCCTCCGCCAAATTGATGCCGGCGATGGCCAAACCAACATAATTGGCCGTTGCTCCATCCCCTTCTCCTCGCAGCCCGACTGACAGCCCGGCGCAGTCGCCGCCGTCGAACCTCTATTGTTCCTGCCTTGGTGCAGCAATACGAACAGAGCGAGGGCATTCCTTCATCCTCCGCGGCAAGAACACATTCAGTGTCGGCCTCCTCTATATAGAGAACGTCGGCCACTGATAACTCGCCGGTTGTGTTGGTCTCACACGACCTTCTAGCCGCACTCAATGCAGCTGCTGGTCCTCCTCCCATCCGCTCACCTCGCCGACAGACATCAGTGACCTCCCCTGTCGCAACATCACCTATCCCTCTCTGTCGAATCTCATCGGCTGCCACCACTGCAAGCCGGTCACCCATCGAGACCGCTCCGCAATCAAGAACGCCGACGACCGCTTCCCCAGAATGGTCGCCGGTTAAAAGCTCACCACCCCAAGCCGTGCCGAAAACAAATTCCTCGGCACAAACTGTCAAAATGGCCGCGATGACAACTCCGACCAAAACAGTCGAGGAGCAGCTGGCCGAACTGCAAGCTGCGCTAAAAGAGAAGGGCGAACAGCTGCGTATCAAAGATGCGCAACTTGTCGCCCGCGATGCCCAAATCGCGAGAATACTGGACTGGCTCGAGATGGGCGCGGTTGCAAACAACACTGGCAGCGTGTCTCAAGAAGTCGACCGAAATCGGGCGACCACCAGTGGCTCAGCCGAACCATTGCCAGAAGATCCTTCATCCGACGACGAGCTGCCGCCCGTCGCACCAGTGACCATTCGCAAAGGCCGAACTGAAGCGGATCCGACTGCTCTCACCATCGACGCAGTCAACAAGCTAATCAACCGTGTTGTACGAAACAGCTCGGGCGACAACAAATCTGTCGCCTATCGGAGGCCCTACACGCAAAGGATCCAAAACATTCCTATGCCGGTCGGGTATCACCCCCCAAAATTCCAGCAATTCAATGGCGACGGGCACCCAAAACAACACGTCGCTCACTTCATAGAGACCTGCAACAACGCCGGCACCGACGGCGATTTGTTGGTGAAGCAGTTCGGCTGGTTGCTGAAAGGCAATGCTTTCAACTAGTACATCGAACTACCCCAGGAATCTATCGACAGCTGGGAACAATTGGAGCGCGAGTTCCTCAGCCGATTCTACAGCACTGGGCGCACCGTAACACTGGTCAAGATCGCCAATCTGAAACAAAAGAAAGGCGAAAAGGTGGTAGACTACGTCAACCGGTGGAGGAACTTGAGCTTAAACTGTAAAGAAAGCTCGATCCTCTCCCTCGAAGCCAAGATCGAGATGTGCTCGCGAGGGATGCAATGGGAACTCCTGCGTTACATCCGCAACCGGAGGCCAAACGATTTCCAAGAGCTCGCAACAGAAGCTCACAACATGGAAAATCTGATAGAAGAATGAGGAGAAGAAGGATCCTCTCCTGCCGACCCTCGCAAAAAGGGGAAGGCTCCAACCACGACTTCACCGAAGGAGACGAAGGAGAAAGCAAAATCCTCCTTCGTGACAAACGCTTTCGAGCCTATCAAGGTCGGAAGCAAAGTCAAGGCAACTTCCTCCCACGGCAACTAACTGGGGGCACCTACCGAAAGCTGTCACTAAAGGAACGACAGGCAAAGACATATCCCTTTGCCGACGCGGACGTTCCTATCATGCTCGACCAACTCCTTGACAACCAACTACTGAGGCTGCCAAAAATCAAAAGACCTGCGACCAATCCAAGAGCAAGGACCCGAACTTCTACAAGTACCATCGTTTGGTCGGGCACCCGACGGAGAAATGCTTCGTTTTAAAGGATCGGATCATGGAGTTGGCGGCTCAAGGCCACATCGAAATTGAAGGAGTTGAAAATACAGCCTCCTCACATGCCATCTCCATCCAAGCCGAGCCAAATTGGCGAACTCGGCTACACAAGTAGAAGGGCACAAAGAAGGAGTACCGTCCAGAATCCGGTCTCTCCAACCGACCACACAATCACAGAGGACCACCGGCTAAGGTTACACCAAAATCGGCACCCCGTGAACTAGCTGCAGCCGACGCAGTGGATCCTGGTTACCCGGAAAAAGAAGCATGTTCGAGATCTCGAACCGACACCAGCGAATACCAGAACGAAGGCAAAGCGGCCAAATAAAAAGACCGTGTAGCGCCAAAGAAAAGCTCCCAGGACTGACATTCACGAGGCAAGTAAAAAGAAAAGAAGACCCGTCACATTGGCAGAGTTCTTCACGCCACCAGCAATGGTGGCGACTTGTTCAACAGATCCTCCCGAGCACATAATAGCAAAAGACAAAGGCAAAAAACCGGTCGTCGAATGCGATGACCTCGAGACGTCTCTCAAACAGATCTCGCCGCTCAACGAGATAGAAGATGATCTCGACTTGGCTATCTGGTCAAGACAAGCTCTAATTCGGGTCCTCGACAAACCAGAGGAACTCAAAGCCGAACTCGAAATGCTGCTCATGAGAAAGCACGACTTGCCGAAAGTTGGGCTGACTCCACCCTACATAAAGGAGGAAGAAGACGCATTATCCTCTCCACAACTTGCAAAGTCCGAAGAATCACTAGCCGTAACATGCCCATCGTGCATTACATTCCGAGAAGAGGACGCACAATTGGGGACAAAAAATCACAACAGACCGTTGTTCATCTCCGGTTACATCAGAGATCACAAAGTCAATCGTATCCTCATTGATTGTGGATCCGCAGTCAACATTATGCCGATTCGCACAATGAAGAACGTCGGTCTCTCTGCTGGCGACCTCTCCTCTAGCTCTCTCCTCATCCAAGGTTTCAACCAGGAGGGTCAGAGAACACTCGGCATGACGAACCTCAAGCTGCACATTGGCAACATGGTGGCCGAAACTCCCTTTCAAGTCATCGATTCTAGGACTTCTTACAACCTGCTCTTCGGTCGACCGTGGCTCCACGCAAACAGAGTTGTGCCATCCACACTGCACCAATGCTTCAAGTATTGGGAAAACGGCGAACAAAAGACGGTGTATGCCGATGAAAGCCCATTCACAGAGGCAGAGGCATCATTCGCAGACGCCAAATTGTATCTGACGACCAAACCGATAGTCAAATTGTCACCTTGGTCGAACCAGGCAGCAAACGCCAAGGGCACTCAGACGCAGACTGCATCTTCCAAACAACCGACACAGGTCGTAGCGCTCAAACAGTCGTCACAGGCCACATTCCCAAAACAAACTTTGCCGCAAGTTGCATCTCCAAAACAGACCACGACGCAGGTCGTGTCTCCAAAGCAGCCTGCGCACAATAGCCAACAGACACACAGCCACAAATCGGCCGGAGCCACTCCAAAACCAGCGCAGCACAACGTACCTATCTTACGGTACATTCCACAATCGCAAAGGAAGAAGGGAGAAGCTCCCTTGGTCGCATGCCACAAAAGCCAGACTCCGACCCCTTTGCCAAAAAAAGTCACACTTCCTCTGCCAAAATTGGAGGAACGAAGCATCATGAAGCAGTTGCCGAGCCAGCAGCAGTTGCCGTCCACACGCTCCAATGAAGGTTTCGATCCGAACGCCTACCGACTGATAGCCAGAGCCGGGGGCAATCTTACAAAAGATGAAATTCATGCCAAACCACCCGTCACTCTACCGGTTCTCACTCCTGAACAGGAGAAGCTGAGAAACGAAGGTCAACGGATCAATCAATGTCGCCTAGGCCTCGGCTACGAGAAGCAGAAGCCGATCAAAATTTACACTAGCCAAGCGAAGCCAGTCAAAATAACCAGAAAGACTTCGACAGATGTACACCAAGTTTCAGTCGGCCAAACTCCGACGGAAAAGAAAGACACGCCAAAACCGGTGGTTATTTACACCCTGAGAGCAGCCATCGCACGAGCTCGTGCATATGATTCAGTTATGGTGAACCACATCTCCATCACTGACGACGACCAAGAGGAAGAGGAATTCATCTTGAAGGAGGTTCCGGCCGAATTCGAAGAAGGAGGCCAGGCGACTGTCGACGAATTAAAGAAAGTCGACTTGGGCACAGTAAAGGACCCGAGGCCGACATTCCTTAGTGCTTCATTGACGGCTGAAGAAGAAGCTGAATACATGGCGTTGCTCTGCGAATATCGCGACTTCTTCGCCTAGAACCACACGGAGATGCCCGGCCTCGATCCACGAGTGGCAGTTCACAAATTGGCAGTCCATCCCTCTATCCGGCCGGTCAAGCAATCGCAGCGACGGTTCCGACCAAAATTGGTGCTAGAAATCGAAAAGGAGGTCGACAAATTGATCGCGGCAAATTTCATCAGAGAGGTGAAGTACTCGTCCTGGATCGCAAACATCGTGCCTATCAAGAAGGAGACTGGCCAAATCCGGGTCTGTGTCGACTTTCGCAACCTGAATAAGGCGTGCCCGAAGGACGACTTCCCTCTGCCGATAACCGAGCTCATGGTCGACACGACGATGGGTCATGAAGCTTTATCTTTCATGGATGGTTCCTCCGACTACAATCAAATCCGGATGGACCCAAAGGATGAGGAGCTCACTGCGTTTCGCACGCCCAAAGGCATCTTCTGTTACAAAGTGATGCCATTCAGACTCAAGAATGCTGGTGCGACCTACCAAAGAGCAATGCAGAATATTTTCGATGACTTCTTGCACAAGCGCGTCGAATGTTACGTCGACGACCTGGTGGTGAAAACGAAACAAAGGTCGGACCATCTTCTCGACCTCAGGGCAGTGTTCGAGCGACTGTGACGGTTTCAGCTCAAAATGAACCCGTTAAAGTGTGCATTCGGCGTCACCTCGGGCAAATTCCTGGGATTCATCGTCCATCACAGAGGGATTGAAATCGACTAGTCGAAAATCGACGCCATCCAAAAGATGTCGGAGCCCAAAAACGTCTCCGAACTCAAAAGCTTCCAAGGTCACTTGGCGTATATTCGGCGCTTCATTTCGAACTTGGCCGGAAAGTGCCAGCCATTCAGCCGCCTCCTCAAGAAGGATACACCGTTCGAGTGGGACGAATCTTGCCGGAACGCCTTTAACAACATAAAGGCATATCTCACCAAACCGCCAGTGCTCGTAGCTCCAATCGTCGACAAACCATTGCTGTTGTACATCGCAGCACAGGAGAAATCGGTGGGAGCTCTCTTGGCTCAATGCGACGAGAACAACAAAGATCGTTCTCTCTACTATCTAAGCAGAACAATGGTGGGCGCTGAGCTCAACTATTCTCCGATTGAGAAGACCTGTCTGGCTCTCATCTTCGCGATTCAAAAGCTTCGGCACTACCTACTGGCACATTCCACGAACCTCATTTCGAGAGCCGACCCATTGAAGTACATTATGTCGCGACCAATTCTCTTTGGTCGACTGGCAAAATGGGTGTTGCTCCTCTCCGAGTTCGAGATCAATTTCGTGCCGCAACGCGCAATCAAAGGCCAAGCTGTAGCGAACTTCTTGGCCGACCACCCGGTGCCGGGCGAATGGGAATTAACAGAAGAATTCCCCGACGAGGAAATATTTCTGGTCGAAGTGCTCCCTCCTTGGGAAATGTACTTCGACGGCGCCACGCGAAGAAGTGGAGCCGACGCCGGAGTCTTATTCGTCTCACTGTGGAAAGACTTATTGCCGTACTCATTCGTTCTTACTCAAACTTGTTCTAACAACGAAGCAGAGTACCAAGCTATCCTTCTCGGGCTCGGCATGGCAGTCGAGATGAAATTGCCGCAACTGAACATCTACGGCGACTCGGCTCTCGTCATCAACCAGCTCGCGGGAGAGTTCGAAGTAAAGAAACCCAAACTCGAACCATTCTAGAGACATGCCGGTGAACTTCTGGCCCAAATCCCGAAAGCTTCACTCCACTACGTCCCTCGATCCGAGAATGGGCTAGCCGACGCATTA
Organism: Aristolochia fimbriata; assembly: GCA_019845555.1. NCBI lineage: Eukaryota > Viridiplantae > Streptophyta > Magnoliopsida > Piperales > Aristolochiaceae > Aristolochia > Aristolochia fimbriata. The sequence goes on from CM034081.1 coordinate 7,965,027, forward strand.
GCCGGAATCGCGACCAGTCTGGCACAGTTTGACTAGCGACCAAGCCAGGTCCCCATCTGCGAGCGATGGGTAATCGCTCCACCGGCTAAGGAAGAAACAGAGGAAGAACAAACAGAAGAGATAGAAGAAGCCCTTCCTATCTCCACCAGCCAAAACGAAGTAAATGACTGGCGCGAACCTATCCTAAACTTCATTCGTCACGACACACTACAGGTCAATCTGCGAGAACGGGTCCAAATTCGTCGAGGAACTCCAAAGTATGTTTTCATCCACGACATACTCTACCGGAGGTCATATGAAGGTCTGCTCCTTCGCTGCCTGTCAAAGGAAGAGGGGTCGCTAGTGTTAAAAGAAACACACAGTGGGATTTGCGGCGCGCACCAAGCCGGCCCGAAGCTCCATCTACAGGTCAAGCGACTGGGCTATTACTGGCCACCGATGCTCAGAGACGCCATCGAAATGGCTCGATCGTGCAAACAATGCCAACTCCACGCCGATTATATACACCAGGCACCGGAACCGCTTCACCCAACGGTCGCATCATGGCCATTCGAAGGTTGGGGGATGGACATCATTGGCCCCATCTCCCCTAAGTCCGACTCCGACCGGCAATACATCTTGGCTGCCACCGACTACTTCTCCAAATGGGCCGAAGCTGCTGCCTACCGAGAAGTGAAAGCCGTCACCGTTGTCGACTTCATACGAACTCAAATTATCTACCGATATGGAGTTCCTCGGTATATAATGACAGACAACGGCACACTGTTCAAAAACAAAGTCATGGACCGCTTCTGCGAGAAATTTCGCATACAACAGCGGACCTCATCGGTGTACAATCCGGCGGCCAATGGACTCGCAAAGGCATTCAACAAAACACTCTGCAAAATCCTGAAGCAGACCATCGGCGCCAACAAGAAAAGCTGGGACGAAAAACTCGGCGAAGCCTTGTGGGCATACAGAACTTCTTTTCGAACACTGACCCAGTCGACTCCATACTCGCTGGTTTATGGCACCGAAGCAGTGCTCCCTCTCGAAGTGCAGCTCCCCTCTCTACGCGTTGTTGTAAGAGAAGGACTGACGACAGAAGAATGCGCCCAACTTCGACTCGCTGAACTTGAGTCACTCGATGAACAGAGGCTCGAGGCACAACAACACCTCGAATGCTATCAATCTCGTATGACCCAAGCCTTTAATAAAAAAGTACGGCTCAGGTCATTCCAGACGGCCGATGCTCTTCACCAGCAAAATCGGGGGCAAATTCGCGCCGAAGTGGGAAGGACCCTACGTGGTGCAGGAGGCCTATACAAATGGCGCTTATAAGCTCGTCACCTCAAACGGTTCGGAGCTGCCAATAACGAACGGTAAATTCCTCAAACGATTTTACCCATGAGGGCAGCGAAAAAAAAAGAGGGACAAAGAAACAAAAGTTGAATAAAGAATACTTCTCATTGCAAAAGAATGTGTGTGTGAGCCCCTCAAAAAAAAAAGAAAAAAAGGGGGATGCTAAAAAAAAAAAAAAAAAAAAAAGTATCAAGTCTCGAAAGAAAAGAGAGACTGCAAAAAAAAAAACAAAACTACATCAGAGAGAAGATAGCTCGAAGTCAACTACCCGTCGCCGCAGCCGCAGTACTTCAGCACGGACTTCAGCCAATTCCCGCCCCTCAGGCTCGTCGAGAACAGGGCTCGCGAGAACGGAGGCAAGTCTACCCTCAAGCGCCGAAACTTCCTCCTCAGCAGCGTCAAGCCCCTGACGGATGGTCACAAGTTCAGTATTGAGGGAGTCAATATGATAAGAGAGAGATGTCAGACGATCACGAAGAGCCATTTGCTCAGCCTCCACAGCCTCACGCTCAGTCTGGCGCCGGTCTAAGCTCGCGGTTAAGTCATCACGCTGACGTTTCACCTGTCGGATGGACTGCGCGAGTTCAGCTTCGACAGTACGACGTTCGGCCAAACTGAGCCTCTCACCAAAAGTACTGCGTAATTGCTGAAAACGTGCTGCCTCCAATGCGAAGTCTTCCACCCACTGCTCTAGCACCGAGGTATCGACACCAGCCCTCCTCAAATGCTCCAGGAAGGTGCGAGTGTCAGCCACAAGCTCAGGTGAACAGGGATCGTCGGCAGGTGCCAAGACTGACTTGACAAACCCAGCCCACAAGTCCAGCGCGGACTGTTGCATCAACAGCCTCGACTTTCCCGAAAGCGGAAGTGACGACAACTAAAAAAAAAAGAAGGGGAAAAGAGGGTGAGGAGAGTCAGAAGAAAAACAGAGATGAAAAAATAAAAAGGAAGGGAGAAGAGGCGACAGAGGCTTACCGACACGGGCCGTGAAGTCGATGAGCCCTCACTGAAGGGCTGGTGACCTGAACCCGGAGCTCTCTCCCTGGCCGCAGAGGTCGCTTCCTCGCTACTAGGAGGGAACGTCACAAAAGGTTGAACGACAGCTGGATGGCCCCGACCAGAAACAGAGTGCTGAAAGCTGACCCCGGCTGCTCCAACTAAAGGCTGAAGGGACGCCTCACTATTACTCGAGATAGTCACCGGACGCTCAGCCTCGCCGGTCATAAATCCACCGACGATGGCAGCAGAGGGCGCCCCCTCTCCAGTCCGTTCCAAATGTCGGGTACCCTCCAAAGCGGCAAAATCAAACGAACCGTCTGGCCGGAAGATAGGCTGGCCTGTAGAGGGTGCGAGGACGACCGCAAGTGCATCGGAAGGCAAGATAGTGGGCTCCTCAGTAATCAGCGACCTGACCAAGGGTGCTTGTGCAGGCACCACCTCCGGTTCTGCAGCGACCTCTCCAACCGGCGGAACAATAGACCCGTCGAGAGGTCTCATCTCCTCAGCTCTCTCTCTCTCTCCTCCGATGCGGGAACCTCAGGAGGATAAACAACAGGAAGTGGAGTCTAAGGCTTACGCAAACCAGTCCGCAGCTGCTACTTGAAAAGAGGTGGGGCGTAAATGAGTGGCTCTGATCGTGGAGCTGACGACTTCTTCTTCTTCGAAGTAGCCTTCTTCGGCGAAGCCACAGATTCAACAACTCCCTTCCCCTTGTCCAAAGGCGCGCCCTCAACCGCCAAAGAGGCCACGACTGGCCGGGTTTCATCCTCTGCAGGAGGGGTCTCTCTGATCACGACCCCTTTTGTCGGTGCTGCTGGTGCTGGAGTCGCCAATTTCTTCCTTGCGGCCTTCGGTTTCGGCGCTTTCTTCTTTACAGCAGCTCTCTTCGGCAAAGCCTTCTTCGGCGTGGATGCGCTAGTGAATTTCTTCCATGCCCTCTGCACAAAAGAGAGGAATGGATGAAGTCAAATATACAAGAAGAGAGATACGAAAAGGAGAAAGAAAGAAGACGCTAAAAGAAAATAAGGAGAAATCGTTACCTCGAAGAAGGGGACGACAGCCTCGAGCCAGGACTCTTGGAAAAGAGCGGTCATGCCCGGATCAGAACTGGCGCTCACAAAGTGAGGCACTTCCATGGTGCCGAGAGGACAGACATTCCCGGTCTGCCAGATTTCCACCAATGCATCAACCGAAGCCGCCCTCCGTTGGTCGGCGAACAAAGCACCTGGCAGATCCTGGCAGATCCTGGCAGAACCCGAATTGGCGAGCGAACCGGTGCGGACTGTAAGGTTCCACAATAAGAAGGTCACGCTGCCGCAAAACAAGACGGGTCGCTCGCAAGCAACGGAAATACTCCACCTCGATCCGGGATGCATAGTGATCGGGCCTGTCGATGATTGGGCTGGGAGGAAGAGCTTGGGACGGATACCAGCATTGCACTCCACCGCGCCAAAACAGCGACCGAGCCTCTTCCTGAGTGTAGGCACGAAAATGATCCGGGTTGCGATACACCATCATCAAGAGCCTATCGCCTTCCGTGGAGTCAGCCCCGTGGACACCAAATCGCTGGACGAGCCACGTATAAACGAACGGCCAAGGTATCAGCCCCAATGAGGAACTGTTGAGTCCCCGATACAAGTTGGCCAGAGCCGCTACTGCCAGGTTGCACTTCTTACCGTTGGCTAAGAAGCATGCCATCTTGAAGACAGTGAACCTCAGCATGTTGCCCGGCAAAGGAAGGACGAAGCGGCAAATCCACAGAGATAAGAAGGCATTCAAATATACTTCGTCCGCGAGTGCATCAGGGACTCCAAGCTCGACCAGAGATTGGTTCAGCAAGGCCAACCTGTCGCGGCTGAGAAGGCCAGATGTCTTCTCACGATCAGCCCACAGGTCCTCTAAAGGCCGTGCGCCCTCTTTGGCGCGAAACCAAAAGGATGCCCAATCAGACATAGTAACTCCAAGGAATCCATTCGCCTCCAAAGGCCGAGAACGATGGAAGAGATGGTAATAAGCAAGGATCAGGTATCCAATGCATTTCGGCAGAGGAAGGAAACGGCCTTGGATGAAATCTTCAACGGACGGGGTCACTTTGTCGAAAATACTTCCAGAAAGAGGCAACCCTCCAAGTCGATGCATGTCCCACAAGGAGATCGACAGCTCCCCCTCACGAGTAAAGATGGAGTTGGTAGAAGAACACCAGACCTCCATAAAAGCGTGGACAACATTGCTGCAACATCGGTATGAAAACACAGAAGCTTGGACGGCGTGAAAGAGGTCAACCGCGGCCAACGGCTCAAGACAGGTACGGAGGACGACGTCTGCCCATTCAAAGTAGAAAGGCACGTGTTGGGGGCTCAAGCACTTCGTCGACTCAGTGTCCCAAGGACCGAATTGATCGTTGTCAAAAAAAGGTTTTGGCTCCGAAAAGCGAATCAGACTGTCGTGCACAGGACTCAGCAAGATGGTGCATGTAGTCTGATGTGGGGACGATGAAGCCTCGTCGACTCCCGGGAGATAACAAACCTCGTCATCCTCGTCGACGACAGGGCAACTCCAAAGGTCGTAGATAGCCTTGACCAAAGGCACAGTCACGTCGCAGCCACCAAAAGCCGACGGTCTCCAAAGAGGTAACAGCAACGACTTCTGCCTTTCTGCAGAGTCACAGATCCACAAACACTCCCGGAGAGCAGTGGTCTTGACGTTCGAAAGAGTTAGACCGAGGAAGGAGATAGAATCCGATGGAGTAGACATCTGCAACAAAGTATCAAAATCATCAGCCAAAGTCGAAATCAGGTACGCAATCCATCTCTCTCCCAATTCAAATATATATATATATATATATATATATATACACACCCTTAAAAAAAAAAACAAAGTCAGCAGATAAAAGAAAGGGGAGTCTGCGACCAAAAAAAAAAAAAACTCGAACTTCAAGAAGAAAGAGGGGCGACAAAAAGAACCGGTCAAAAAAAAAAAAAAAAAAAAAAAAGAGAGAGAGAGAGAGGGAAAAACAATGGTTGTCTTCGATGACCCAGTCGGCAACCAAACTGCTCTCAAAACAAAGCCTCCCGCGAGCACAGCTCAAAGTACAGCGACCAACGACAGAGCCGGTTACGAAAAAAAAATAGCACCCAGCAACCGAGTCGAATGCAATCAAATAGAAAGAAACTGCGTCCAAAACAAATGCAGCTCGAAGACAGCACTCGGCGACCGAGCCAGGTGCGACCAAAACAACATTGTACCTCGCAGACTAAGTCGAGTACAATTTCAAAAGCTTTGCGCACGGCGATAGAGCCTAACGCGACTACAACAAGTAGCCTCGCGGCCAACAAACCGGAGGCGAACAAATCGAACTCTCCAATTCTCGATGACCCAATTGAGCACAACCAAATGGAGAATTCAGCGTCTGGCGACAATACCAGACACTGCACACTCAAATCCCAGTGTCGGACGACCAAGTTGGACAGGGAAACGAATGCTGCGAAAAAAAAAGAAAACACAACAAGTGCCCGAAGACCAAGCCGAGCATCGTTCTAAACTCCGCGGCCAACCATATAGTCAGCCGCGATCAGAACGAGCGCCCGGCAACCGAGCCGAGCACCCGGCAGCCGAGCCGAGCACGATTCAAAATCAGCGACCAGAAGCAAAGCTGGACTCGACCAAACAACACCCGGTGAACGAGCCCGACGCAACTAGACGGAGTCAGGTAAGTAGCTCTTCTAAAAAAAAAAAAAAAAGAAAAAGGAGCTGCGACAAAAAGGAGCCGTCGCAAAATAGAAAAAGGGGGGGTTGTGACAAAAAGAAGTCGTCATAAAAAAAAGAGAGAGGGGGGGAGGGGGCTGCGACAAAAAGAAGCCGTCGCAACAAAAAAAAAAAAGGGTTTTGTGACAAAGAGGAACCGTCATAAAAAAGGCAAGCAGTTGACACAACTCGTGTTGCGGCAATCATGGCCAGCCACGATTGTGTGGGAACCAAGACTTGGCGACCAAGCCAAATGTGTTGGTGCAAGACAAAGCCTTCTAACAAACCAGCCGGACTTAGTCGAATCAAAACTTCGATGCCTGGCGACCAAAACAAAAGTTTACCTCCCGGCGACTGAGCCGGCCAAAGCTACAACAACAACAGCGCCCGGCGACCAAGCTGGACGCGACATACACTTCCCGGCCAACAAGATGGAAGTCGTGGAAAGGAACTCAACATCCTGGCGACCTAACTAGGATCACTCGAAGCAAACTTTGGCACCCTGCAACAGAGCCAGGTTCGCCTTTGGGCAAGACAACGCGTGAAAAAAAAAAACGCTAGTCCGTCACATTGACAAGTTAACGGACACCAGGAGCGCACAAGAAAACCAGTTCGAGAAAAAGGTAAGAAAAACAAACACAGAGAGAAAAGACGAAAAACAAAAAGAGAGAATCGAAAAAAAAAGAGAGAGAAAGAGACTGAGGGAGAAGTCGAAAAGAGAGGAGAGAAAAAGAAGAAGAAAGAGGGAGGAAGGGAAGAAGAAAGAAAAGAGAGTGGGACCCTGGCTGACTCGAACTCAATCTGAGGTTGCCAAAAAAAAAAAGGGGAGAAAGCTTTACAGTACCTTTCAATCCTAGTTCGTGGAAGTTTTCTGACACCAACCGGGAAGAGACAGCTAAAGTCACAGTCGCGAGCGTCGACGATCTCTCTCTCAAAACATGGCCTCTTTCAACTGGCGGTCTAGGACAAGCTGAGGAGAACGAGGAAGAAGGTACGAGGTTGCTAGGTTTCAAAGGAGGGAGGTCAAAGAGTTTCTCTCAAAGAAGGAAACCGATTAGCTTTCTCAGAGGCGTACTGGAATTTATAAAGCCTCAAGGCGGACGTTTATTCAAATTAAAAATCAGTTTGGGAAATCCACGAGAAAAAGGGCGCCAATGAGAAAAGCGGGGCCCACATCTTCCAAAACCCTACTTAACTCTTCGACTTTCATCAGAGGGAGCGAGGGGACTTGAAAGTTAGTTCGGGGAAAGGAAGCGAATATCGTTTCGAGGCGGAGGACGCGAAATCATCTTCTGCGACCCCCCTTCTCTCTCTCCTCTTCAGGCACCAGTTGCAACCACGTCGACAGCCGCCCTGAGATTTTCAATGGCCTTGGTAGTCACGGGCATTCTCTGTTCCGGCACCCCGACACTCAACTCAAATCTAATGGTTGTGTGTGAGAAGGTCGGCCATCCACGACAACCTCTTCTCCAACGCCGGTGGTCATCTCTCCAGTACGGTCGTCGGCAACAGCTTTACCACACCGCAATTCAGCAGAATCCTCGGGTCGTCCAATCGCAAAGTTCAATCTAATCAAAGTAGAAGGGTCGCGACTTATCTCAACTCGCAACACCTCTCCCCCTGCGCGACACCCGAAATCGCCGAGATTTGCAAAAATCGTCGCGGATGTCTTCCATGACGTCTCAAAGTGTTCTTCGGCTACAATCAAGCAATTCTCAGCTCGAACGATGTCAAACTTATCGTCGAAATTGAACCAGAGCAACATCTCCTATTCAGGTTCATCATCTCTCTATACCGTACTTCTATACGAGTATAAAAATAAAAAAAATAAAAAAAAAGAGCTCTAAAACAATAAGAGAGCCAAAAAAAAAGAAAAAAGAGAAACAAATATATATATATATATATATATATATAGATACATACAAGTGTACATAAAATATACATTTGCCCTTAAAAAAAGCAAGAGGGCAGAAGAACAGTACACAAAAGATAAATGATCCTAAAAGAGTAAGAGGATCGACAAAAAAAAAAAAGAGAAAAAGTGTTGCGTGTGTATGTTCTTCTTCACATTCAAAACTTGATCGTTTTCTCAAAAAAATGGTCAAGTCTCGAAGAGGGCAATCTGTATGCAGCAAAATGTGGCCAGCCCAAACGCCCACCGATCCAATAAAAGATTGTCGTGGGTAGGCTCTGTCGATTTTTAAAAGGCATCCACCGCAGCCCATCGTCGGGTCTAGCCATGCCGCGGCGTCACCGATACAGCCGGCGCCCTCATCAGCAGAAATCTGTCGCGTCAGCACTAGTCAGCACACCTTGTCACAATGCCACTTAACTTAAGACCAAGTCTGGTCAAGTAACCGAAGGAGGCAATTGAGGGAATCAGGAGAAAAACCTTCCTGGTCTCCCTCCTCTCTCAACCACAGCAGTAGAAAGGGGATCGTGATCCCCTTTCCTAGGAAAAAGCGTCAACAACCGAAGAGGACAGGTTACAAATAGCCAAAAGTTCCCTGTCGCAGGGGTTGAAAAAATTGGAGTTTGAGAACATTTTGTCGCAGAGAAAAACCACTCGCAGAAGCTCTCGAACCAAAGAAGTTCAGTAACTCACCGTTCGTCGTTCAACAGTTTGACCGGAGCAACTCTACACATTCGCCGGCAACGTCACAAATCGAAACACAGAACACAAATACTTTCATCCAACCGACCAACATCATACTAGATTGTGCACACTCGCTCTCAAAACTCAAACTTCTTCGACGTTCTGGCTAGAATCTGAAACTTCAACAATTCACGCGAAGATTGAAGCATAGGAGATTGTCCTCGCTATTTAATGACAAACACACCCTGAAATATAAATTTATTCATCGCCCCCTTGCGGACCGGCGGGTTTTCGGTGAAACACGTAGAAAGGCTGAAATTTTTTTTCACCACACTATTTGGGGAACATTTTCCCGGGTTGCGCGTGTCAAGAATCTAAGCCCTGCCAAGGTCCTCGTCGTCTGTTCTTCGTCGGAGCGCGTAGAGAGAGGCTCGGAGAGTCGCCGAGATTGAGCTGTGGCAACGGTGCAAAGTTGGGACTCGGGACCTTCCGGCGGCAATAAGACGAAGTATTGTACTGAGGAATGAATTCAGAGGCAGCTGAGGAGGGAACGATGATTACGAGTACTAGCGCAAGCGCGAGCGAGAGCGAGAAAGTAGATTTCTCGAGCAGCGAGATAGAGTACGTGAGCTACGGCGGCGAGCATCATCTCCCTCTTATAATGCGCCTCGTCGACGAGGAGCTTAGTGAACCATATTCCATCTTTACCTACCGATACTTCGTCTATCTCTGGCCTCAGCTCTCTTTCCTTGTACTTCTCTCCATCTTTCCCTTAATGTTTGTGTTTTATTAGTGGATTTTTCGTTTCTGGTTTTCTCTATTAGTGTTCTGAGCTTTCCTGTTTTTATTTTTATTTTTATTGTTATTATTTATTATTATTGTGCAGTCTCCGGTGCACATCTGAAATTTCACCGTGTTGATTGATGTCTTTTAAACCATTTCTTTCTCATTGGATGGATTTATTCTGTCCTTGTTCTGCTCGTAATGTAGGCTTTCCATCGAGGTACTTGTATAGGCACCGTGGTTTGCAAAATGGGCGAGCATAGGAACACTTTTAGAGGCTACATTGCGATGCTTGTTGTGATCAAACCTTATAGAGGGAGGGGTATAGGTAAGGTTTCCTTACTCTTGCTGTTCCTTAATTTTGGGAGTGTGCTTCTCGATGCTTATGTACTACTCAGGTTACAATAAATAGATTGAACATTCTAGCATTCAAAAGAGATTCAGCTGGTCTCTAGAGGGCTGGCTGATGAAAGCAGCAGTAGCTTATCTCCTATGTGGTTCCATTGAAAACTGATTGGTGGTCTATTGTTCAGTTGAGAAGTGAACTAACAAATAAATAAGTATTATGACTACTTAGCACTAAACATATCTCGTGGCATTTGCATGATAGAATTACCACCACCTCAGTACTTGAGTTATGTATGGTTGATGTTATTAGGTGGTTAGGAATTTGTATTGTGTCAATGCCTGTGATATTTATTTATGGTTGCAGTAAAAAGGTCTGTGCACTTGGTGGAATGGTTATAGAAAACTATTTTCTTTTTTGACTCTACAGTCATCAAATAAACTACGTAAGCGAAGTTAGATAAGAGAAAAAAAGTAATGCCTCATCAACGGTGAACTTGTAATGTTTCCTGCAGTATAAAATCTTCTAGTGAGGCCTCTCACACTTCATCTCTTTGAGGTGATCCAAAAGTGGTTTATTATGGTCCTTGATGATCGCATCTGTGCCCTTATGCAAATGCTTTAAAAAAGAAAGAGCTGTTTTGTTTCAATAGCCTTGTTTTACATCAGATTGTGTCCCAATATTAAGCTCCAAGACTGTTAATTATCAGCATAAGAAGAAATTTCTGATTTAAAAATTTTAAATGTCCTTGTCAATCTTTCAAATTTCAGGGAAACCACAGAGGAAAGCTCTGAACTAAAAATATTGAGTGTCCTTGTCACTCCAAATTTCCAGTGACCACAGATGTTGTCTTCTCAGTGCCAAGATCAAGCCAAAATCTGATGCAGGTGTTGCCCCATTTATGAGGATAAATATTAGTCGAAAATGGTCCTTTCGCTTCAGATAGATTTTTGAAGATTGTAGTCATAATAAGTGATAGGATCCGAAGGACACCATAGGTGCTCCTGGTGTCTGTATTTAGTGACAATGAGCTCTTCACACTCATCAGAATTATTGTTGTTAACTCCGTTCAACCATTTAGTCAGAATAACCTGCTTCATCCATTGCTTGAGAAAGTGTGAAATATTTTTCTATCTATATTTTATCATTCTTCAACTTAATGCCTTTTTGTGAGCATTTTTTTAAATCAGTCATTCTTAATTCGGACATGGTGGAAAGCTTTGATCCAATCAGCTGTTTCTATTGCAGCCATGTCTATATAAGATATGTTTAAAGGGCTGCTAATGATGTTGGATCTATCAGTGCAACAGCCACAAGATAGAAAATATAAAAAGGGAAAAACAAATACTGTAGATCCTGTGGTGATGCTGTCATTGCTTGACTGGCCTTATGATAGATCTGTGGCCGCATTTAAGTTTAGATCAACGTTAAGTAGGAGGCATTCACCTAGTTGGCTCTTTAACATTGTGATTAATGGAAACCTGCTAGTTTTCTTTCATGGTGACATTAAGATGATGATTCAGAGCATGATTTTTTTTTCTTTTTAACAAAATGTTATGAATTTCGATATCAATGATCTCTCGATGCTTCCAGTTCTCGTCTTCCTTTCTTTCTTTCAATATAAACCTGCAGACAGTCTCAATAAATATTCTTCCTATTTCTGGATGGTAACCTAATCCTACCTGATCTGACTGGGTGACCTGTCTCAATTTTCCATATCTGGGTTAGTAACCCCTTCAAACCTCCTAACCAAAATGTTTACAATGCTATTCACACTCCTTGGAGTGTGCTGCAAAGAAACATTTCAACTTTCCACGGGTCAGTAATCGCTTTGAAATATGTCAGTAGGGTGCTTGTTTCTGTTGGCCAAGCAATGACTACTATGGAGTCCCTTTTAACAACTAATGAAGTGGATATTCTCTTCACATGGAATTGGAAGCTCTTGTGGGAGGTTGTCAACTCTGCCACTTGGCTGCAAGAGCAGAATAAACAAGAAGCATTACCAAAGTATCTAACCATATACCTCCTCCACCAATTGGATGGTACGGTATGCAATTCATTGTCGCTCAGTTTGGTGGCATTTTAGATCAAGTATTGCGGAAGTTTTACATGGCTTGAGGATCTGTAAGAGTAGATGAAGTCCGGGTTGTCATGGGTGGAGATTCTCTAGTGGCTATTAGATGGTGTAGCAAGAAGAAAACCCACACTTGGAGGGTTGATGGGGATTTTTCCATGAACCTATTGATTTGCCTTATAATGTAACTTTTGGCATCATTTTGACATTAGTTAATATGCTTACCTGATTCTCTTGCCAAAGTGGGGTTTCCCGCCATTCTCTCATTTTGAGGGACACCATGTACTTCCACCTCCTATGTTGTATAGCTTTGCCTTTGGGCTGGTTCTTCAAGCGAACGAACTGATGTCTAACGTGGCAAGTGGAGGTTGCAGTTCAGGGATTTATCTTCTGCCTCATAGCCAATTTGGTTATTGAAGGTTCTATTGTTTGGGATATTCCTGCAATATCTGCTTGGTTGTTTTGCTACCCTTTGATCATTGTGGTAGTTGGATGTAGAGTTGCTATACAATGGAGCCTGCAAGTCTTGATAATAATTTCAGCCATCGTGGTGGAAGGAGATTCAACTTTGATAATCACCTAGGCATTTGGAGGAAAACTCTAATACCATCTGATGAAACATCATACTGTGCAAAGCTGACTTCCAACTGTCTAGGAGCATTTTTTGTTGTTTTTTGTTTGACGCGTTGTTTAACATCTTCTTATTTGTTTTCTTTGGTTAAAATAATGAGCTACTTATTAATAGAAGCTCAAAATGCCTGGGGATGGAGAGCCCCTTTCATATAGAGGAAGTACTAGAAAGGAGAGGAATTGAAACGTGTAGAAACGCAGACAGAGTGTTAGGGGTGACTTGTCCCTTACTGGAATTAGGGGTTATTAGAAGAGTGCATCATTCTCTGATTTCTTGGATCCCGAGTGGCAGTGCTGAGTTTATTGAGGCTGAAGTCTTGGCCCAAATGTATCTGGCTCATGGTGGTTTGTTAGTGTCATGCCCATCCTGATTCATTAGCCTCCATAGAATTTTGATAGATTTTTATTTCATATCAGGGATCTGATGGCCCACCTCAACATCACTTGGAATCATATGCCACTCCATTGCAACAAGATCTTAGTTTGAGACCCCCTCGCCAGCCAAAAAATGGGCAAGTGAGCTGGCTCTCCTTGGTACATTGCACCATTCAACTAATATGGATTTTACAATGTCCTAAACTTCTGTAAAGATATGTTTGAATTTCCAAGGATCCAAAGCTCCTGATCCCAGGAAATTATCACTTTAGAATCCCCTTCAACATGAATTTGATTAAGACCTCTGGTCTTGGCTATGCAGTCCATGAACAGTTGTAGAGTCAGGTAATCAAAGTGGGCCACCAAAGTTTACCAATGCATAGCCATGTGGTCACAAGTAGCTGCTCCGAAACCTGGTGGCTCAGGATTCCTTTTGGACGAGCCATCAAAGTTGAGCTTCAGAAATCTATCTGATGGTTGTGCAAATTCAGCTGTTAACTCTCTTGACAAGGGAGAGCATCAAAATTAACACCTTGTTGTTGGGCCTTTGTAACTGATTCATTAGGCATTCTGGTTGATTTACCTTTCTCCCGGCAGCAAATTTTCCGTTGAATTATTATTTGAGAATGTCATTTTTACAGAAAGATCATCTCTACTGCTCACCCATATAAACTTTCTCAATTGTTATGTCTTTCTGTCTGACAGGACTTGGTTCTTTTTCCCTTTCCCTAGATTGAGCTTGTATAAGCTTGAGTTTGTCTTTTCCAAGTTTTTGCTGTGATCTAGCTAAACTTTATTTTTTTCCTTAGAACTATATATTCTACTCTAATTATGTATACTTGAAAAGTGCTTTACCTTTTCTAAAACAGATCAAATTGAATTACTTCTCCAATCTTCACTTAAAGAGAACATTGTGAACAACGCTTTAAAAGCCAGTGAACTGCTTCAAGCACTTATTTGACCCCAAAAATCTCTTATTTTACACTGAGAGTACCATTTGATTGCTAAAATATTTGGCATATCTCCATTTGCACCTGCAACTGAGAATCAATAGTTTGTCACTTTAAGAATGAGTCATCCTATTCATCTTGTTCAATGTCTTTTTTCATGTTGCAGCTACAGAACTTGTTACAAGATCCATTCAAGTGATGATGGAATCTGGATGCCAAGAGGTATGTTATCTTCGGTAAAGCCTGTACCATGGATCTCATTGAGTTTTGAGTTATTTCTTTTTTGTCAAAGATATTTGTTATGGCAAGCTACAATTTCAAAACCATACTGAAAGAGTTCCGAAACAGTTCTGGTTGGAACTCAATGTTATTGTGTTGTGAAGGTAACACTAGAAGCAGAGGTGACAAACAAGGGAGCCCTCGCATTATATGGTCGTCTTGGGTTTATAAGGGCGAAAAGGCTCTTTCGTTACTACTTGAATGGAGTTGATGCATTCCGACTCAAGCTATTGTTTCCACCTCTTCAAAACTCCTTCCTTCTACCCATGAACAAAAACGATGGTCATTACCATCAGGATTACCTGCAACAAGAAGGGTGTTCAGAGTCTCATCATGGGTAGCTACTAGCATCAGGTAGTGGAGCCTGCCTGTTTTCTTGACCCTACGGCAGGAGCTAGATGCATTTCACATTTTTTTATTAGGTTCCATATTTATTCTGCGTCAACACTGGGCTACCTGCTGGTGGATGGGTTTGAATTTGTTTTCCTGCAATGGTGAAACAAAAGGTGAGTTAAATGGGTTGACTCATGGCCGGGACAGTATCTTTAACTGTTAGTACATTTTTGAGAAAAAAAGGGTGGTGGATCAATCTGGTAACCAAATCACTATAATGTTTTTCATCTTTCTAGAATGAGAAACTTAGGATTCTTTGTTTGTTCATGCTCATGGCAAAAATTTTGGTGTCTTGCTTTTTATATTAGTACAAATTTTGTAACGTTTAGCTTTTATTTTGTTGTTCATATTTATGGATAAAATTAAGTATGACCCTTTTTTGTTTCGAATTTGGTTTTGTATTCTGTATCTGTATTCATGTATTCTAGAACAAAGGTCTTTCTTGTCATTAAATTGGTAAAAAAAATATTCAAGGGATCTCTTATCATATTGTTGCAAATTTAGCTACAACATGACAGGTAATTTACGTCTACTTACCCACGAATCGTTGTTAATTGAGAAGAGAAAAATGATAAGTACAGCTATGCAAAAAGTTACTCAAACGTGTACAATAGTAATCACCGTGAAAATTTAGACATAATTAAAAAATAAATCTCAGTAATTTTATAAATATATTATCTCTTTTTTTTTTAGACTAATTACTTAGTAGATTATTTTTTAAGTTATTATTATTAATATATTATAAATTACCATAATTACAAACTTGGCGAGTTTTGCCAGAAAAGGTAGTTTTAGTCAAATATAATTTTTTGAGACAATTATTTTCGCAAAATAATTTAGACAAATGCAACCTACAAATAGTAATTTACAACAATGAGGCCCAGGCATTGTGCATTCCGCACGAATTGACGCAAACTTGGAAGAAGAAGTGAAAAAAAGGTAACATAAAGGAAAACACATTAACACTAAACACCTATAAAATGACTTAAAAGTCTATTAAGAAAAAGAATAGACAGGATTGATTAAAATAAAGGTATATGTTTTAAAGTAATTACCAAATTATAATCTGAATCTGAGTAATCAGGTATGAAATAGACATATTTTGTATTTGTTTTGAATAAAAGCCAGGCAATTGAGTAATTGAGAAATCTTATAATCGGGTAACCTAAATAAAAATAAACATTCCTTATCATCCAATTAGGATTCGAAATATAGGATAATCAGGTGAAATTGACACCCTTACGTTTATCTATTTAAGTGTAATTACTTGAATAAGAAATCTTTGATCAGTAATTTCTAGAAATCAATATCATGCTGTAATTTTTAGCAAATTGACAATCAATCTGTACGTAATTCTATAAGTTTGCAATATACTTTCATAATTTTGAAACACAAGTACATAAGAATTTTATTGTTTATTTACTCCTTTAAATGATTATAAATAGCCTTCATTATTAGTATGTTGATGATATCTTTTTCCAAAAAGGTTGTTTCACTGAACTTTTTAACAGTAATTACTCGAATTTGAAGTAGATGTTCTTAATTTCAAGGATATTGAAACCAAAATCTGTACGTTCAGCAAAAGAGTCTATGTTTGGTCATAATTCGTACGATAGTAATGTAAAAATATCATTTACAAATAGTATCGTTTTCGAAAAAGTCTGCTGGCAGTAATTAGAACAGCAAAGTGGTATCTTACTTTGTTATAACTTTAGAAGAATATCGTCCAAAGCGATCTTTAGACACTGACAAATAAAATTATTTTGTGACACTGTGATGTCATATTTTGAGAAATTTAGGAGCACATACTTTGACAAAATCACACAATCAGATGAAATTGTTAGGCAAATAACAGAAAGTAGTTCTCCAAAATTACTGAGCAGAATTTTTTTTTTTTTTTTTTTTTTTGAGGAAAGTGAATACATTTTACTCCTAATTACAAGTTTTTACTCCCAATGCTGCTGTGGAGACCCGAACCCAAGACCTCCCGCAACAATAACTTCCATGGGACCATTGAGCTAATGCCCAAGACCCCTGAGCAAAAGATATTTGACATAACCATTGGATCAAAGTGACATTTTGAAAAGTTAACATATTCATTAGAATGCTTGGATAAAACAACCGCCTGAATACTTTGATACAGTTACAGAACCACTTAAGATTGTAGATCAAGTTCTATTGAATTACGGATTCATTATAAAATTATGACAAAATTACAGAAAAATAATACTGGAACCTCAAAATAATTTTTTTTTTTTTTTTTTTTTTTCAAAAACCAATACTGGAGAAAGTAAAGCATACCTCCTTTTGCTGTTTTCAAGTTACTACAAATCTGCTGAAATAAAAGGCATTTCTTTTGCCATCACTAAACTGCCTAATGGGAACACTATTCATTCATACCACAACATTTCTCTCAATTTTCTTTCATTTCCCCTATTTGGTTCTTTTTTTTATGGTTTACCAGCCTGCAGTTGTAAAAACAGGCCTCGTTGAAGCTGAAGCAAGGGTCACTATAAACCCCCCTTCTCCCAAAACTGAATGATGATTGTACAACTATGTACATTTGCAATCAAATAATCTGTTATATGGCTAAAATGTTCCTGGACCGCACGTAGCTCATAAACTGACCTGGCAACTCTGCGAGGAGGGAATGCACTATGGATATTTCCCCAGCTGAATGTAAAAGAGAAGAAACGTGAGCAGATGCAATGGAAGAGATGGAGAGAAGAGGGCAGGCAAAGATGTAGCAAATTACTTTGGACGTCTTTCATGGGAACAAATTGCACAATATCACGT
The DNA here is from genome assembly GCA_019845555.1 of Aristolochia fimbriata. NCBI lineage: Eukaryota > Viridiplantae > Streptophyta > Magnoliopsida > Piperales > Aristolochiaceae > Aristolochia > Aristolochia fimbriata. The sequence continues at coordinate 7,982,333 of CM034081.1, forward strand.
GAAGCAATTCTACCAGTCGAGCTTTCAAGTCTATCACTTTTATCAGCATCCAGGATCTGCCATAATACAACAAAAACATTATAAAAATTGTGTAGAGAAATTAGCAAGTTTAGTTTCGAACTCAACAAATAAAAACCACAGCAGACAACACCTCCATTTCTTTGAAATCAGCGCCACCAACTCCAACAATCAGAATTGACAGGGGTAAATCAGTTGCTTTTATAATTGCATCCTTCGTTTCTTGAAGATCTGTGATCACCCCATCCTGGGAAGTTCATGGAATTTAAGGCGAGTTGTGAAAAAATCAGAAGAGGTAATTCAAAAATCTTGGTTTTACCGTGATAATCAAAAGGACAAAATATTTTCGATGGTTGTGTTTGACGGATTCGCTTGCCATTAGAGACGCAGCATTTATTACTTGACCAAAAAGAGTTGGCCCAGCCAATGACACATTCTGGAGAGCACTCATATAAGCTGAGAGTATCCCCTGGATTCCTTCAACCTAGCAGTTTTTAAAAGAAAAACATGAAACACTTTCAGCATTACTCACAAACTTATGCCACTCTTGACATCATAACCATCTCCAAAATTTTATACATCACCTCAGACTGGTGAGTGCTTCCATTCAAATTGAAGCAGTGAGATACAGGACCATCAATTGGCCTTGCTCCAAAACCCCACGCAGGGAACCGCTTGTCCGTATCATAGAACTGCAAAACTTCTCCCACATCTGATATTGCCTATGAAAAAATACAACATCAAAACATTCAATGAGACCCACACACCTTTCAAAAAGAATGATATTGCCTTCAATGTGGTTCATGCTGAAATGAACAGTTTCATTACCCTCTGATAAGCATTTGGCCGACCATATGGATCAATGTAGTGCAAAGAATCTGGAAGCCTGGGGTTGCCATTTGAAGCTGACAAAAGAGAAGTATAAGTTCACTCATCCACTTTTGTTGGACATGGAATGAAACCCACATATACACTATGGCCACACGCCTACCTGTAAAGTCAATAGCCACCATAAAGTTCAGTTCATACCCACTAGTTATGTAATCCAAGAAAGTTGACTGCTCGCTTTCAGTATACTGCTCCAGGAATAACTGCCCTTTGGTTACCTGCAGACAAGAATGATACCTTATGTCACAGAGACACTAATACAAGAAATTCATTTTATGTAAAGAAAAGTTACTATATGTAAATTGCTCCAGTGATCACCTTGTTTTCAAAGTTATTTCCAACAGCAGTGGGTAAAAATAAATTCTCACCACTCTGATTCTTGTGAAGATCTTCCAAGCTACTCAATGACTGCTGAACCTTACTGTTAAATAAAGGATCTGTAAGCGAACTACCTGCATAGAAAATTTGCAGAAAGAAAAGCAGAATGTAGACTTACCCAATTAAATCATGTTTGCCATTGGTATTGAAGTTGAAGCACTCTATTACTAATGGATTATCCTGCATGTCATCAATAAAATGAAGAAATTGTGAAAAGAAAAGCAAAAGAACTCAGATTTTGGTTGACTTTCATATTACCTTGCTTCCAAGCTGTTGCATATTTATGACAACTGGCTTCCATATTGGGTTCAGATCATTCTTTTTCACTTCTGTTTTACAAATTGGAATGGGAGGCCCACTTTCCACAATTTTAGATATCACTAAGAAGGGATCCTGTAAGACAACAAATTAGAAACTTAACCAACAGTAAAGTGATCTTCTTTTCAAAATCAAAGATTTGCTAATACCTACACTTTTTGAAAAGAGGTCCTTGTCTTCGAGATTAGAACATCGAAATACCATCTCTATGGAGGTTTTTGAACCATAGCATTCTTCAGCACAAACAGTAAGCTCTCCAAAATTTATAGAAGCAGGGCCTGTTTCTCCCTTGTGTTCAATTCGTAGCACTAAGGACCTAGTTGGCTTAGTAACTATCTGCACAGGAAGAAAACCTGCAATCAGGAAGCATATGCCCAAGCATAGGTTCACTACTTACGGACATTTTACACATAACTAAAGAAGTTGATTTAGATTTCTAGTTATCTTATAACATATATACAAGATACTACAAGAAAAAGACAATACTGTACAAACACAGTTTAATGAAAGTTTATAAAGAGCGGGGAATTCACAGAAATGGTGGCCTACAACAACATTAAAGATCATATAAACACTGTCATCAGGTTTTTTCAGTAATTTATGACATTTTGAGAAGTAGAGCCAAAACATTCATTCTACTGGCACTCCTTTTTTTTTTGGTTTTCTCAGCGTTCTTGCCACCCTCTCATGGACGACTAACACAACGCACAAATTCACTAAAAGAGAGTTTTATTTTCTTCAGAAATCTCAAATTTAGTGCAGAAAGTCATACCTCAGATAGAGCACATCTAGCTTCACCAAGAAACTGCTGTTCATCCAGCTTAAGTGCCTGCAAAACTTAATCAATTTTCAAGTTGAGCACCCACAGAAATCAAATATTATTAAAACAAGGTCCATCTAATAGAATCATATTTCAACATGCTTTGGAATATACAACATGCATGTCTACCATTTCTTTAAAAAACAAAAACAAGGATGCTCATTGATAAGTGTATAAAAGACACTGTTTTTAGGGCAAAAAATGTCTTAGAAAATTCATTCCCGAGTCAATATTTATCAGAAAATTATAAAACTTAATTCAAATTGTTCATTTTTCTCTCAGGCATCCAATGCAACAAGAATCACTCAATTAGGAGCCAAAATGAGGAAGATATGACCAAAACAAGCCAAAAGGGTGACTAGAGCTACCGCGCCGGAAGAAATGCCATAAATTCAAATAGTTCTGCAAAAATGCCCTTTGGCTAAACAGTCATCATAAAGCCAAAATAGGGAATGTGATTTGGTGCTGCCACGCCAGGGAGTTGCCTAAACGCACTGGTCAAAGTTGTTATTTCTGAACTTAAGCAAGTTTCCTTTCAACCGGCGCTGCCGCGCCAGTGACTCAATAACAATAATCAAGCATATCTCGGAATTCTGACCTCAAATTGATCCCAAATTTGGACCACAGCACACCCAGAGTAAGGAGAATCAGTCCACGGAATTTCAGTGTAATTTAACTAACACTTTTTATGTTATGAATTTTTCAAGTGGTGGGACCCAGCTCTGTGTTTGGCAACAGAACCTACCCAGCTTCAAGACTTTAGATCCAAAGATTCCCAACTCAGATGGAGCTCAAAGTTTATATAACAATCAAGGACTCTGCAAGGAAGTACTGGATGTAATTTCATGCAATTCTGAGGTCGGGAAGATATATTTTTTATACCAGAACAGAGAACTAGTTTCCAAGCTTGGACAGCAGCAACACTATAAATAGTGGCTCAAGAGGAAGGCTTGGCATCGAGTTTTGAACCAATTTTACTTTGAAGTCTCTCAGTTTCTGTGGCTCTGAGAGTAGAAAAAGACCAGAGGGAGTCTTGCATGACCTCTTGGTGCTTTCGGAGTCAAAGGTGGAGATTTCAGCCAAGGAGCAACCTTCAACCAAGTCAATTCTTCCAAAGGGAGTTTGACCTTAGTTTAATTTTGCTTTTCTTATGGCTGTAATCAAAACTTTGATTTGTATTTTAATTTTCAGCATGGACTAGTCGTTTATGTTAGGAGTCCATGACTCCCTAGGCATGTAATGAGTAGTTTAATTTTGCTTTTCTTATGGCTGTAATCAAAACTTTGATTTGTATTTTAATTTCTAGCATGGAGTAGTCGTTTAAGTTGGGAGTCCATGACTCCCTAGGCATGTAATGAGATTGATACTTTAATTCTTACTTTAGAATACAAATTCGTGTATGAATGAGCACTTAAAAGTTGTTAATTCTTTGATTCTAAGCTTGTTGTCTAACGAAGTACTGGTTAAGCTGAAGTTATGGCTTCAGGCATGCTATGAATGATAAGATGTACAAGTTAATTTTGAGTTTATACACTAGATGTTTTGAGCATGTCTTAAGATTAATTCCCGGTTATAAGGTAACATCCTTTTAACCTGTTTGACTCATCTATGGCATAAGACCCATTCCCGGTTATAAGATATGGTCACTGAGATTCATATTTATGCTATCAATTAGAGTTAATCATGTTAGCTGGTTATCTCTAGGAGATAAAAGGTGATGCCGGAGTAAGAAGTAGCCATGGATTTAACAAGCTCATCAGATTTTTTTTCTAAATCATAAATTTTATTCAATCTCAGGAATGTCTAGGGAGGTAATGGATTCCTAACGCTTTTTCATACTGATTTTATCTAAAGCTCTCTTTCATCTCAAATTAGTTAGTTAGTTTAATTTACAATTCTGTTTTTACACTCTTTTCAAATCAGATTTCTCAAATTTTAGTTTTTAAACTAGAAAGGCAAACTATTGACTTTGTCCTTGTGGGACGATATTCAGACTTTACCTAAGTCTATATTACATTGATTAGTCATCTTGCTAGTAATAGCTGGGATTGCATAACTCATGGTTCACATGTTCACAGTGGCCGGAAAAAAGAGAGAGAAAAGATACCACTAACTGCAATACTTACGAGAGTTCCAACATTCAAAAAAGAAAGAAAAAAAAAAAAGGCTTACAAGTTCTTGAGGCCAAGTGAATCAGTATTACGAGAAACTTTTCGGTTGGCTAACTCATTTTCAATATCTAGAAATTTTCTCCACTATGTCACTAGAAGTAGAAGTGTAGCTGGGTCTCAACTTGCATATTACTGTCAGATATCCTCACTAATAGTTGCTTGTGGAAACAAATAGGAAGGAAGACAGTATTTTCTAACCTTCACCGGGACATTGTGAAACTGTGCATCAACATCATACACCTGGAACCTGTCATAACATGAATTGAGGTAAGACAAATAAAAATATAACAAAGAGATTATCCGCTTACCACAAAGAGAGAATCTAAAATTTGTGAAAATTGAGCATCAATCAAATAGAGCAAAAAACAAAACAAAATTAGCAGTTGGTTGAAAAACTGTTGAAGCTTACACCAAAGGCTGCACAACCTCAAAGTGATATGTCATAATATGCTTTGTGAACCAAACAGGATTCAAGGAATTTAGTACTACTTCAGTGCGGGCAAGCTCATCAAGGGTTCCATCTCTTCTCTTTGCATAAATGACAGCCATGGGATCACTCTACACACAGAACGTAACTTATTCAGCAGGGTAAACCTGAACAGGATTGTAAAAGAGAACACTTTGTCTAAGAAGACAAGGCATGTCTCTGTTATATAAAACTCAGAGATCCTTGCTGTACACTACACTTTGCCACACAAATATACAGAGTGCAAATGATGACCAGCAACAATCTGATGGATTTTTTTAGTTGTCAAATAAGCAGGATAAATTAAAAAGTATCTCCCAAACAATGGTTATGAGCATCAATGTTTAAAACAAGATGTTGGAACAAACCTTTGAAAGCACATCACGGTCGCGCAAATTTGAAGCAGATAGTGACAACTGTTTTTAAGTTCAGAATGAAAAAAAGTCAATGATCATACATAAAAAGTTGACATAATGAACATTATACTACTTGTTTTGATACAAATAACAGAAACAATCTAAAAATCTAAACAAGGCCACACTCAAATAAAAGAGCAGAATTTTATTGCTAAAGAGCATCTGTCGAACTGGAGAGAAGAAAATCCAAAAAGGGAGCCCCACAGACGTAGAGAAGCAGAGGAATGCATCACCCCGAACACTTCATCTCCGATCCAAACCCCCAAAGATTTTTACCTGAGAGTCTGCAAAATCCGGCACACCGGAAGCAGCAGACTCTCCAATCCAACCAACCACCCGCCGGCATCATTCTCCGCGTATTTCAGTCGAAAGTAAAAACCTCCAACAGCGATTAAGATCTAAAAACAAGAGCAAGAGAGAGAGAGAGAGAGAGGAAAAAGGAATGCAGGGCAAAAGAAAGAAAGAAAATCACCTCGATCTGCGAGAACAACCCATAGTGGCCGCGAGATCTGAGAAAATGGTTGACGACATCGTTAGCATCGGCGGCTCCGCCCTTGCCATTGTTAAAAGCAGTGGAAGCGCCGCCAACTGCCTGCTGCCCCCCAGCAGCATCAGAGCAGCAATTCCCCATTTTGTTGGTTAGACTAGAATATCAAAGATAGGAGTATGGAGCAAGAGCAAGAGGAGAATCAATAGTGAAGATATCAGGAGGGAAAGCGCGTCCGAAAGATTAGATAAGAGAGAGAGAGATGAGCGGGAGGATATCTCGCATCTTGCTAAGCTGTAGTAGGCCGATAATTGTCCGGTCGCACTCCCCTTTTGATGTGTTTCCTTCCTTCCCCTTTTTAACTTCCAAATCGTAAACGGTCGTCCACCTTCTTCCCTCCTTTGATACAAAAATGGAAAAAAAAAAAAAGAAAATGGCGTCTCTCTCTCTCTCTCTCTCTCTCTCTCTCTCTCTATATATATATATATATATATATATATATATATATATATATATCTGAATGTAGTATCAGGAAGTTTCAGACGCTCGCGCCAGCCGGATTCGGGTCCCTGACGCACTGAGTTGGACTAGCCGAGTTAAACTCAAGGCAGGTTGGAGAACTGTAAAAAGTCTTTTTTATATTAACACAGATTTTTACCGTACGTGTCATCATTCTTACCTTCCTACAACATTTCTAGTAAAGAAGAATTCATTATATTGATCATTCCTGCTTTCTTAATAAGAACTTTGTGTTGATTCCGAAGAGAAAAAAGATATAAAAGGGGCAGACAGAGACTAAAAGAGAGCAAATGAGAACAGAGCAAACGAGAGTAATTGAGCAAAAACAGAGTGCGAAAACAAACAAGAGAGTGGGAGAGAACAAATGAGAGTAGGGGTGGGCACCGGGTCAGGTTTGTCGGGGAACCCGACCCGACCCAAAAAATTTGAGTTTAAATTTTTAAATTTAATCTGTGGGTTGGGTCGGGTTCGGGTGACGAGTAATTATTTATTATATTTGTAAGTGAGAGAGCAAATGAGATAGAGCAAATGAAATAGAACAAATGAGATGGAGCAAATGAGTCAGAACAAATGAGATGGAGCAAATGAAATAGAACAAATGAGATGGAGCAAATGAGATAGAACAAATGAGATGGAGCAAATGAGAGAGAGCAAATGAGATTGGGCAAATGAGAAAGAGAGGGAGAGAAAGAAATCCGTCGGACCCAACCACAAAGAAGAGAACCCTAGACAAACAAAAACACGTGACATCATTCCCACTTGACTTGTGCGTGGTAAGGGAAGGAATGTCTGATTACAGTCTATAGAGGCTCTGCACATCGTGAGAGGTACGCCGCAAGTTGAACTCATCCCATCAAGACTTGGACTATATTCTTAAGTCAAGCAGCAACTAGAGATCCAGAACCGAGACTGCCGTGAGGATGGAGACACAGAAAGAGACTTACATAGATCGCCTCTACTTTTGGTTGAAAATTGAAGCTTTTGGAAGGTGGCCGGACAACCCAAACCATCCCAAACAGTATTGTTCTTTATCAGCATCACATGTTGCTAATCCTGGAGCAAGTCAACCAAAAATCGTGTTGATATCATCAGCACCACAAAATTGTAGTGCTCTCACCAGCATCACCTGTTTTTTTTCTGGAGCACATAGCATCTAATATCCCTCTGTAATGGTGTCGGCCCTTTTGTGTTCAGAACATTCATTCGGAAAGACACCAAGAGTACAATGCTAAGTCCATTGAGAGAAGCTGATCTAGTCTTTTTTTTTTTTTTTTTTTTTTTGAGTGAAGAAACTGAACAATTCTTCTTCTATACCATAATTGATGTACAGTACGATGCCAAGATTGCAACGTACAAATAATATCAACGGCAATAAAGTTGTTCTGATGTCTTCAAACCATGGAATTACTACAAAATGTTAATACCCGGTCCTTGACTTTTTCAGCTCATCCAACAGAAGGCAGGAGAAGAATATACAGAAACATTGAAACAGCAAATCTTGTATAGAAAGTCCCCCTCAAGTTTGAGACCTATATCAGCAGAACAGAGAAGCTCCACACAAGGAGGAAGCACAATGAATGCAGCATCGCTCTGTTGTCTCAACTTCAGCGCCTGGCACCAAGACGCATAATAGGGGCCTTTCAGGAACCCCATCATGGATATCGATACTGAGACTCACATATGGGTAGTTCATATTGAGTAGGGTGGAAATCATTCACATGGTTTGGCTGGTGGCCCCCAGTTTCACCTGCCTTTTCGGAAGCCCATGCATATCCTTCATTAGGAATGGTACGCTGAGGTTCCCTAGAAATCATCTCTGACTTCTCATGCCCGTATACCCACATATGTCCTTCATTAGAAATGGTACGTTGAGGATCCCTCGAAATCATCTCGGACTGCTCATGCCAGTATCTATGTGATGATAACAACATTGATAATAGAACTGTCAGCAGGAGGAATAAAGGAAGAGAATAACATGACTAACCTGTATATACATGTAAACTAAAGAGTAGTGCTTCTAGACATGTTGCTTGATAAAGAGAATGTATGATACAAATATTTTGTCCTTCACAGCAAACAAGAACTGGAATGTTTCCCGAGAACTAGAAACAGAAGTTGTGATTGAAAGGACCTGTTAACTTGTGGGATTTAATGCTTCTTTGCTTTCAAGGTGGCCTTAAAAAGATAACATTCCCATTGTGCCACAATGGCATTCGAAAACTATCAAACTTTCTAAAAAATGATAGATAGTCTTCAAACGCCCTTTTACTACACTTTTACTCTGATATGATATTTTTAGAGAATTACCTGCTGCTATTAGGATCCCAAGAAACCCTACTTTCAGGTACATATGGTTGATGGACATCTGCTTTGGGAAGGTGCTCTGGAGCACTGTATGGACTCTGAGAATACAGCCTAGGCAAATTAACATGATGAGATTCTGGCGCTGGATGAACTGACGAGGCAGCATGCTGTCCATAATGACCAGTGTTTACAACAGGCAGGGAAAGAGAAGGATATGAAGCTCCATGTGGTCGTACATTTGAATATTGTCTAGATACCATAACTGAAGCATGAGGATACTGGTTTGCGGATGGATCTGGTCTACGCTGAGCTAGAACCTGTTTACTTCTTCCATGTGAAATAGCAGATAGAGGTGGCTGTGATGATACCGGCTGTTGATCTTTCACAACTGGAGATGATAATACCAATTGTGAAGCAGGAATTGGGTGAAATAACACTGAGAGTCGATTGACCTGCATCACATGAACTCACATTCTAGCAAAAAACTGAAGAAGGCAGCAAAAATGGGTGACATCCAGCAACATACCTGTTCATGACTGAGCTCTGGCTTAAATTTTCCTTTTTTATCATAGTTCTCCCTGAAAGCATGACTGAATACAGACTCTGGCAAAGGTATGCACTCCTTAAATATTTTAAATTTCACCTATCAGGAGACAAATCATACATATAAACTCCATAAGTATACATCCAAAAACATATAACTCTGTCAAAATACAGACCTCACATAATGTAACTGCCATACAGCCACTGAGGAAAAACAAATCAATTCCTTAAGCAGGTGTAGCAATCAATTAAGGATAGATACACACTTTGTTGTCAGATTGAGATTCTCAAGTGATATGAGCTAAATATCCAAATCTAAGCCACCATTAAGCATATGCCAACAAGTAGCAGAACACACTAGGTCGTACACAGCCAGGAATTAACACTATCAGTTTAAAAGCTTAACTGTTTATATTTAAGTTGTAAAAGTTACAAACTTGGTAGGACAGGCTTGAGATTTAAGGACCTAGATTCCCAGATTCCATCAACATTATCATTTTGGGTATTAGTTATCATATAAACAGAAACTCATTTCTGCATAAACCCAAAAACTAGTGAGATGATCAATAAAGGAAATTTAACAAATGACCAAGGTCTGAAAGGCAGGAAATCACTTTCTCATAAAAAAATAGATGAAGATGATGAATCACCACACCATAATAGAGCAACACTGATTACGAATTTTAAAATAGTGATAAAGAACTCCATCTCATAAAATTCCATTTATCATGAGTACCACAAATTGTAATGGGGGAAACTTTCAAAATGATGGATAGGAAAACTTCAACCATCAGAATAAGTTGGTCTACAGTGTCACACAGCTTAGCCCAGCATTGTTTTAAAACTTTCGCAGTTAGAAATGTGCTGAGGCAAAATATCACTGTTCTCTTTTTCATGATGATCACGAATTTTTTGGACAACATTGAAGACGCAATAGCAATCACCTTCTCTCCCAGGTTCACATACCTAGGCTTTAGAAATTTTCTTAAAGAAGTGGAATAATGCTTATGATCCTCTAAAGAAATGGACAATCATATACACCTAGTTGTAGCAATTCAGCACGTGTATACTTTCTGTTTCAATCTTCATATGTGTCCATTCTAGGAGTCTTGGCTCATGCTTCCCCTCTTTTTATTGAAATCACATCCTCACCATGTCGTAAAAGAGAAAATATCTAGACCGATCAAACAGCCAGGTCTAAAGAATCCAGTAGTTGCAGTTGCTTTAAAGCATCGACCTTTCAAGATACTTGTCGTAAAGACCAAACAGGGAATTTCTCATCCCAGTAACCAGATTAGAGGGCTCTAAAACGCATCTTTTACTACCCTCCTTCCTAAAGAGCAGATGTCTATACATTGATCCAATTAAAACAATAGCATTCAGATTAAGGAATGGTACCAACATATTCAGTCTTGACAACATCTATTATCAAGAATAATGATCTCCTTTCAAATAAACACAAGCCAGTGACAGAACATATAAATAGCTTGGATGATTTCATGCATATGTATGTGTGAGTGTACTGTGTCTGTAACTATGCACATGAGAAAGACAGACAGAGAGAGGGAGGGAGGGGAGGGGAGAGAGAGAGAGAGAGAGAGAGAGAGAGAGAGAGAGAGAAGAGAGAAGAGTATCAACAGCAATCAAGCAGCACACATACTACATGACAAATTCCAAATTAAATAATAAAAAATAAAGAAGTGCAAGAAGTGCATTGATTACCTGAGCAGGAAATGCCCCACCAAAAGCATCTGGTTCCAAGTCCTTGCCACCCACACAGGATGCCTTGTATATTCCATAGAGAAGCTTCAAGTTAAAATCAAACAAGAAAAGTTTAGTACCTTTCCTGATTTTCTCCACAAGCCCCAACTTTCCTGCTGGAAGACCAAATACACGGAACTGATAGCATTCAGGTTTTGTCTTTCTACTGCACATGAAAATGAACCCAGCAAACCCATTTTCCCCTAGAACATTTCCTTTATTAGTCTCACCAACCAACGCCTCAGTTGCATCAACAGAAGTTGCAGATCTTGCCACCTGTACCGTATTTGATGCATCATTTTCTTTTGTCTTCAAATTGGCCTCAGTTCCATCAACCTTACCATGGACATCAGCAGGGACAACAGATCGTAATTCCTGAACCATGTCAGATGCATTGTTTTCCTTCATCTTCTTGATAAAACTATCGTTCTTTACAGCAAGGCTCTCAATCTTGTTTTTTTTGGCAGCTTTCTTCTTTGCCATAATCTAGACAACAAGTGTCAAAGATATCTGACCATAATAGAAAATATATTAATATTCATGAAAGAAACAAATGAAAAAAAAAATTAAGAGAACTAAATAACTATAGAAAAATAGCACAGACAGTCTTAAATCAGGTCATTTTATCCCAAAATGACTAGCAAGAGTTAGGTGGCATTTTGCTAATAAATGAGTTAAGTAGCTTTCAAGATCAAGGCAACTGCAAATGCAGAATAAACAACCCATGCCCAAGTGCCCAATCTGAGCACAACGTATACATATGGACTATAAAATTTTAGGAACATGCAAGCCCAAACAGAAATCGCCAACACAGATATGGAGCACATAAACATGGACCATTGATAACATATAAATAGCTTGTAATGACAAGAGCAAGTCAGAAATTGTGCCAAAGCCAAACTACCCCTAACTACCCCTATTATGAAGCCTTTCCCAACACATTATGCCAGTGTTGTCTAAGCTTAGGGCAAAAGTAGGATTATTCATCCATTATACCAAATAAACAGACTAAGACATGAAATCCATGTTCAGGATACAGAACAATGAAACTACTATCCTTTAACGACAAGAACAAATCATAGATTCAAAACAAAAAAGGTAGGAGTAATGTCAAAAAGTTGCATTCAACATCTTCTAAAAATTAAAATGCACATGAGAAAGACTTCTTGATTTTGAAGCCTCACCTGCCTACCCACTCAGAAGAACCAAACAAAAGTACAAAAAGGGCACCAATAAATTATTTTGAACACATGAATAATAAACTTCAGGTTGTACACTTTGCTAAAAGGAATGACAAAGGCCTTTTCACCCAAGTGCTTGTCCAAGTGCCTCCACAAATTCTTAAACTATCCGTGAGTGGAATAAATTGGTACAGTAAAGTAAATCCTTCCACTAATTTCTATAGCTATTTATTTCCTGATAAACTCGTCATCTAAAATTGAAGGTAATGAAATTACAGAAACAATGGTGGCAGACTTTAGAATTCTTTCTGCTTGCAAGTTGTAACTAAGACGAATAACTAATAGAGGACTCCGCAAACCTAAACAATATTTCTGTCAACACCAATATGTGTTAGATAGATTGCACCAATCTGTCAAAACAATCTTACTTACATGCAAAATGCATTTCAATTATTACTTGCAAAATTCTTCTCTGTTATCCCATGGGCAACTTTTTCTTAGCTACATATCACATACGCCCTTCATTTGTCAACCACCTCTACTGACGAAGTGACGAAGTACAACTTGCAATCACCTCTCCTCGAGTAAAGATAAATTAAAAATAAAATAATAATGATAATAAATAATAAAAAATCCAACCCAATACACCAAATAAATAGACGAAATAAGCTAGCAATTTTGCATTCCTGTAATTCGTACCTCTGACGAACCACAACAGCGCAGCCTTTATTCTGTCTTTCCCTTTTCTCCTTTGCTGATGAGTCAGAAGGACTGGATGTTCGTTTCACGAACCTGGCAACCCCCACTCAGAGCTCTTACTTTAACAACTACAGAGCCGCAAGGGGAAAACGATCGGCGCAGAAACGAAACAAAGACGAAATGCTATACATCTTTCGTGGAATTTCGCGCGCGACTATGCTTCCCCAGAAGGAAATTCAAAAGATTTCAGTTTAGGGCTCTAGGGAATAGGCCACGCTGGGATTTCAGAAGAGACTGAAGGCGAAGAGCCACACGGGCGCGGCAGCCACCCCTCCCGAGTAAAACTTCCAAGTTCCAACCATGATTGAAGGACTTGAAACCGTTGTTGAGAATCGTTGTTACGGATTGTTAGCTTTCACTGCATACTATAACTTCGCCCACTGGTTAATTAAATCATGCTGGGCGACCCAGATTCGAAACCGACTAGGTACCCGAAAATCCGAGTCGGTCTGAGTCGACTCAAACGAGTCTCCCAAATCGCCCCCAAGTCGACCCGAACCCTACCCCAACAATACCCAATGGGTCTTCATAAAACCCAACCCGCCTAATCTATTTAATAGATTTTTAACCATTTTTAAAATAGAAAAAGCCTAACAAAAAAATTAACTTTATAATTGTTTCACCGAAAATCCGCCAGTCCGCGAAGAGGCGCGACCGAGAGAAGTTTTCAATTACTTTAAAATAAATTTGTGTTACAGGGTGTGTTTTGTATCAAGGAATGCGAATCCACTCTCCTAATAACCCTCTGATTCGATCTCTGTGTGAATTTGTCGAAGTTTCGGCTTTGGGCGAGAACGTCGAAGTTGAGTTTCGAACGAAAGTGTGCACGATCCGGTGTGGCTTTGGTCGGTCGAGCGGAAGTATTTGTGTTCCGTGTGTTTCGACTTGTGACGTTCTCCGTGAACGTGTAGAGTCGCTCCGGTTGAACTGTTGAATCCACGAAACTGTAGTGGCTGAACTTCTCGGGTTTGAGAGAGCTTACGTGGCGTGGAGTTTTTCTTCGGTGAAGGGATTTTTAGACCTCCGTTCGAGAGAGAAAGAACTTCTGTGTGTGAAGTATTTTCTCAGCAAGAGCTCTCGAATTTGATTTTTTCCAACCGTAGGGATGAAAGTTTTTCCAACCAACCCCTGGAACAGGGAACGTCTGGCCTTTTGTAGCCAGTCTTTGTAGTTGTTGAGGGATTTTGCCTGGGAAAGGGGATCACGATCCCCTTTCTGCTGCTGTAGTGGAGATGAGGAGAGGGAAGGAGGGAGACCATGAACTCCCTGTTGAGATCCCTTGAATGAGGATCGTTGCCCTTTTTCTGGGTTTTTATCTCCCTAGAGATTTATCTTCCCATTTGAAATGGATGACTGTATGCTGACTCATGCTGATGTGGCGATGACTCACCGGGTTGTTGCTGACCAGACGATGACTCACTGAGTCTATGATGCGGTGAGATGACTCACCGTGTTGACGACGGGACGAAACGGGATCCTGGCGGTGGGCTACGTTGAGTTACTTCGAGAATTGTCGCGGCCTGTCCATGAACTTTGTTTACTGGGTCGTTGGACTCCTGGATCTGTCGAACGTGGGCCATGCACATTTTGGTGCATACAATAATATAAAAATTTTGTCTTAAAAAATATTTAAAAAGGTAAAATAGGTATCGTAAAGGAAAACACTATAAACCTTTGGTTTTGCTTTTCTATACCCATACCCGACCCATGAGTTGGATTTAAAACCCTAACCCTAATTTTTTTGGTCAGGTTTCCCGAGAAATCGAACCCAATGCCCACCCCTAACTCAGGGAGGGCATAATCCAAGTCGCCTAAGCCAAATCATACAACCATGGTTTAAATTTGACATTCCATGCTTGTTGTTCTTTATTTTTGTATATTAATTTTTTAGTAATATAATCAACCGGACCACTCACATTTAGGGGTGGGCATCGGGTCAGGTTTTCCAAATAACCCAACCTGACCCAACTCAAAAAACCCAGGTTTAGTTTCCTAAATCCAACCTGTAAGTCAGGTTCAGGTTTACCCGAACCTGACGTGCAAATTTTTTAATATTTTTTTCTTTAATTATTTAAAAAATTTGTATAAAAAAATAATTATTTTCAGTTCGGGTTTTGTCAAAACTCAGTGGATTTTAATCAGGTTCAGGTTTGTAAAATGAAGAACCAGGTCGAGTTCGGGTTCGGATTTTAAAACCCATTTAGATTTTTAAGTCAGGTCAGGTTAGGGTTTTCAAAAACCCAACCCAAACCCAGCCCGTGCCCACCCCTACTCACATTTCGTAATTGTACTTAGAATTCTGCACATGAAAATGCAGACCCACCGGTTCATGTAATGACACCAAGTTTTTTAGTGAAAGAGAAAATGTTAAATATGATTACAAATTTTGCCCCTTCAAACAGAATTAAACGTCAAAATTTACCCCTTCAACCAAAATTAAACATCAAATTTTGCCCCTGCTACAAAAGAAACTAGTTTAACCCCAAGTAACATTTTGACCACCACCTGTAGTATTTAGATGAACTGAGTCTAAATACCATTTTTAAGAACTGTGTCTAAATACCCCTAGTTGGGCAACTGGGGTCAAAATATAGTGGCTCCTGCAGTTTTTCACTGTAGCCGGTTACCATAGATCCAAACCCTGCTGGAAGAGTCATTTATGTCTTCTAACCCACCTTCTCCACACTAGTGACGAATCTTCTTCTGTGCTACCATTTTCTCACAGGCAAACATTGGCTTGCTCGGCATCTGGGTTGGAGTCGCTCATGTTTGCACATGGGAAGATCGACTATCAATTTCACTTGAGTTGATAACATGAAACTCGCCTAGATCAAGAGATTTTTCTTCCAGAAGTTCAACTAGTTAGCATATGACAACACAGAATGCCTCTACAATGGAATCAAAGCTCAGCATCTCTTTATCAAATGCGATTATCTTGTGCCTCGGTTTGGACAAACATTTGCAAAATGGGAGGGATCACCACAACTGTAACACCTCCCTCCAGATAACGGCTCCCCTGTTGCTGTTACAAATGTTCCAGCAGCGCTGGTTGAAGACCTGCCTCCCCTTTGTCCTCTGCCACGGCCCCCTCTCCTAGCCGCCACACCACGATGGGCTGATGCACCTCTGCCGGTGCCATTGTTTTCAATGTTATCCTCCCACCTGCATTATGGATGCCAATTAGAACACTCTACTTCGTATTGTAAGAGATCTTTCATGCTTCGGAGGCTAAAAGATAGATGATCATCCAAGAAAGTCATTGCTTTTACATACATAAAGAAATTGCACTCCTGTGATTGGCAACTGTAAAACTTTCTTCCCCGGTTAGCTGCTGTATTAGAGGTGCGCAAAATGCAGAGAGTCCCACATGAGTTACAGACAACTGGAGCTCCATCTGTGATATCAGAAGCATTATCAGATTTGCATTCCACAAAGCTTTAAACAGAATTGACAGATTTAAGTCGGTAAATCAGAGGGGCAGTGAAAGCAGCACACTTAATGATTCAGCCATGCGATTTAGATTGACAAATAACTCATTCTGAACATCAGAGAGGATTTGCCACGTAAATATCTCATACCATTTCCAGAAGTTTGGTTTCTATCATTGTGACCGCTATGTGCCAAAGGAGACTGTGAAGGCCAATTGTTTGAAGAGTACGCCGGTTGTCTTGAAGCACCCGCTCGGTTGGCACTGGTGGAGAAGTCCATGGATGACCGTCCTCTTGCTGATAAAAGAGGAAAATATGATGATAGGTTTTGAAAGTAAAATCAACATACCCATCTCATTACTTAGCTAGTATGTGCAACCTAGAAACATGACAATCACGTCGGGTGACAAGGGAACTGTAAGAAATGAAGCAAGAGTGAGCCTCTTATTATCTTATCCTCTATCACACTCAAAATTGGACAATTTTTAGCAATCAAGAATTGCTAAACTCCAACATCAAATAATGTCCCACAAAAGAGAGGTCGACAAGTGTTTAAAAGCTCGACAAGTACTTTCTCAACTTTCTCACCTTCACTCTTATTTTTGGAGTCCAACTCATTTTGTCTTCCTATAACTTCAACTTGGGGAATAGGTGCTTGAAATAATCACTCAATAGAAGATGGGCACTGGAACCAGGCACCCGAGTTCAACTTCAACCCCTTTTTCCTCTCTTCAAATAAATATTTAGTTCTTTCTTTATTTTATTTATTAGGAATAGATCAGCATAGTTAAGTGCAAGAAAAGTCACATGGTATTAGTTTGGAAAAAATCTCAACTTCAATTAGTCATTTGGACAGATGTGGACCCAGCTTTAACATGGTATTAAAACAAGACACCTGCCTATTGGGCCTGATTTGCACCTTGCTATTCTCTACCCATTTTTACTATCAGCATCTGAAGCCCATAGTCTGATTGTATAACCCTGAATGTGGGAAGAGATATAATGGGAATAATCCCAAACAGGGAGGTATTAAGAATGTTCAGATGATTATCAATGGTAGAAAGCCTCGTCTTGAACTAATTGTTTTAGCTATAGACATACTTAACAATGATAGACCTTTTTTCAATTATAATATATATACTTCTTTAAAAATAAAAAATCAAATTCCAAATTAAAGAAAAAAAAGGAAAGTGGAAGAGTTTGTTGGGCCCTCGCTACCTTCCCCAACTCATAAACTTGAAGGACCAAGACTCACCCCTTCCCAGTTACAGAAATAAAGGCATCACCTGCCCCCTTTCTGCTGGTAGGGGAGACATAAAATTCTTTTTCAGATGAACTTCCTCATGGCTGAGGAGAATGGTGGCCGCCCTTCCACTGACTACAGAAAAGGAGCTTTCACCCCTCCATCTATTGTCACGTACCAGTGAACTTGCTTTCCCTACAATCTATCTGTACTGTTTTCAAGTAAAACATGACATCATTGTGCTATCACCTTCAATTCTACAACTTTGCAATCAAATCAAATGGTACACCACATTTTTCTCAAATTTAATCTTTTAAATTACTATTGAAACATTGATACTCTCTGCCGTCAACATCCTTAATTCATCACTTTCTTCCTCTTACCATTGTTATTGGTTGAGGTCATTTGCTTTCTCAACTTGTTTGTCCAATGGTCTTTATGGTTTAGTTTTGAAAAGAACTCTATATTTAAACTTTGTACTTCCCACCGATTGGCTTATATGTGATTCTAGGAAACAGAAATTGAAGTACATAGAATGGCATTCTTAGAGAACAGTATAGACCAGGAGTGTTAAAAGCCTAAAAGGGAAACAAATGACACTATTTATATCCAAACAAAAGTAATATCTCCAAACCTGAAGAGCTAGAAGGAATCCGAGGACCAGTTCCACAAATTTCTGTCAGTTCCTTCAGTGCATTATCACAACCACCAATACAACCTAAACTAAGAAAAAACATTGACTAAGTTAAAAGCTTCATCCTATCTAAATCAAGTAGACATCTATTGTAACAGCCGAGAGAGAGCATAAAAAGCACTCTCCTTCTTTTTGAGAAAGATTATTGATGTTGCAGCCAAGATGCTGAAACATTAAATGTTGTACATCATTCTGTAAATATTCTTAATCAATGAAAGTTGCAATCACATTTATTCAAAAAAAATCTAAATCAAGTAGCATGAGTGAAACCACCATCATAAAAGTGATTTCTTTTGGAAGGCCTGATGACAGTTAGCAAATGTGTCATGAAGGATTTCTAAAATATAAAATAATATTAAAATAAAATATGTTAAGAAAACAATTTTTAGTACCCTAACCAACAGCAAAAATCTAAATCAGTTTAGATAAAACAGTTTATTTGGCAAGCAACAAGATTGAAAACTTCAATTAACAAGCACAAAGACATACAACATAAAAATGCACCAACCACACTATGATGACAATTTCTTTAAAAAACTGGATTACAATGACAATTTGATAACCATCACATAAAACTAAATGTCTGACATGTTGGAAAGCAGTGGATGGAGTGGCTTCGCAAAGTAAACTACATAGATCTATTTGTGAAAAAATGGAGTACAATGACAATTTGATAACACATCACATAAAACTAAATGTCTGACTTGTTGGAAAGCAGTGGATGGAGTTGCTTTGCAGAGTAAACTACACAGATCTATTTGCTATTTCATTCAATGCGTGCTTATTTCTATGACAATGTTCTTACCCAAGTGATTGGCATCATAGTTTGGCGGTATCTCTAGGCGCCGGAAATTAAATTGAATCTTGTAAACAGGACCTGAGAACAAGCAATTGCATTTAGAAGAACAATTCATAGGTTCAACAAATAGCCACACACGCACACAAACACACATTAATAGCCACACCACACACACACACACACACACACACACACACACACACACACACACACACACACACACACACACACACACACACACACACACATACACTAACAGCCACACACACACAAACCCACACACACTCTATAGTAGCTACAAACCCTAAACTCTCCCCCCCCCTCCCCCCCCCACATACACACACACTAACGCACTAACACACATAATTATTGCAATGACTCTACACACACACACACACACTCTATAATAGCCACACACCCTAAACCCTAAACAAACACCCCCCACACACACACACACTCTATAATAGCCACACACCCTAAACCCTAAACAAACACCCACACACACTCTATAATAGCCACACATCCGTACACCTAAACCCTAAAAACACACACACACACACACTCTATAATAGCCACACATCCGTACACCTAAACCCTAAAAACACACACACACTCTCTATAATAGCCACACACCCTAAACCCTAAATCATAAACGCAAACACACACTCTAATAGCCCAACGCGCACGCGCGCACGCACACACTCTAACTCCCACACAAACACTCTAACAGCCACACACACACACACACACACTCTAACTCCCACACAAACACTCTAACAGCGACACACACACACACACTCTAACTCCCACACAAACACTCTAACACACACACAGGCACGCACACTCTAATAGCCACACACGCACACACTCTAATAGCCACACACGCACACACTCCAATAGCCACACACGCACACACTCTAATAGCCACAGGCACATAGGGGTGGGAACGGGTCGGGTTTTTGAAAACCCAAACCCGGCCCGATTTGCTTACCCTGAAATCCGAATCTGCCAAAAACCCTATTGGGTTTTGAAATCTCAACCCATACCCGACCAGAGTAGTGATTTTACAAATCCATACCCAACCCGATCAAAACCCGACGTGTTTTTAAAAAAATCCACCCAATCAAAACAACAAAACCTCTCAGGAATACGACTTGAAGGGGAAGAAACCTCAGCAGTTTGTCAATGCCTAGGTAACGGCAACCCACCATGAGGATGAAGATCGGAGAATCGGTTAGATGAAGATTGAACAAGAAAGATCGAGAGGGAAGAATGACAAGGAAGAAAGATCGAGAGGGGGAAGAAAGAAGGAGAGGGAAGAAAAAAAAAA